>LR752205.1:37621-101017 GCA_902729485.2 Mus minutoides | reverse complement strand
GTAAAATTACTGCTTTTGCCAGGGTTACTTCTACCTAATGACAGGTTCTCGTTCTGGGCTGTTTTCCCCAAGGCTCTCACAGCAGCACAACTCCCATCTAAAAACAGAAACAAACACCAGTAGAGAGGGAACCAGTATACTCTTCAGAAAACAGGTTTCCTCTGTGGCCTGTTCAAGAGTCTGGTTAAATACTATTTTCCATGACTATTAATGCCATGGTGGGTGTGAGAAAATTCAATTGAGGCTGACAGATTCATCCAAATGTACCATTTCTGCCTGTATATTCATGCAACACTAGCTCTAAGCAGAATCATGTGAGCACAAGCTGCTTCTGAATGGGGGTGGGGGATTTACAGAAGCAAGGGTCTCCTGAGGACTGTGACCTCAGAGCATTCACACACTCTCTTCAAAGTCAACACAATCAGTGCGGTGGCATCTTCTGTTTGCAGCTGTGCTCTCTGGGAGCCAGGAATAAAATGATGTTTGAAAAGCCTGCAGAGAGTGGGCTGCCAGGGACCTTTGTTTGCCTTCTCTTTTTAGGGTCACAGGCTTCCTCCTCTTCTCTATTTAATCGTTGTTCACAGAAGTGTGAGTGTGAATGGGTTACAAAAGCATGTTGGTCCAGGTTGAGGTATTCTCTCATAATTTATCAGACATAAGAGTTTCCTGGCACTGAGGTGAGAGTAAAACCTTTTTTTTTGTTTGTTTGTTTTAGGGAAGGTGCATTTGGTGTTAATGTTTTATTATCCTGGATTTGATTATGTAGCACCATTAATTTGTGTATTAATATAATCTTTTAAAAGGTAAGAATATTCCCCCAAAATTAATTGTCAAAAAAAGACTAAATAGTGGAAGAAAAACTAATAAATATATCCTAAAGGCACCTTGTTTTCTCAAACCTTTAAAGCATATATAATATGCTTTGCCATCAAACTCTCTCAAAAATCTCCTTATAAGATGCATTGCCACCTCAGCAACAAGGTTTCTGCAACCTCAGAAACATATTCATGCATATATGAAAATGCATGTACCATATATTATATACATATATTTCATGTTTTATGCATATTATCAGTATATTATGTAAATATATTTCAGGTTTGTACGTACATGAGCCTGCTACAAATGTGTACTTTGAAGCCACTACCATTTGACAATAATTATTACATTCAATTGTTGGTACAAACGTGAATGTGTTACTCCTAATTACATGTTATTTTGCATAGCCAAAGGAGGCAATAAAGACAGGAGATTTCATAATCATTTGCTTAAAGTGTGCTGTGAATGCCTTAGTTCGACCTGACTTTAGACACAGGCCAAGAGCCAGGGAGAGCAGAGTGACAAAGCCTCATTAGAGAAGAATCACACAGAGTCATTTATTCCAAGCTGTAACCACTGTATTTCCAACAGCCAAGCTCTGTACTCTTGATTCCAAGTGTTTGTGGCAGTTTTGAGATATTCAGTAAACTCTCAAAGGGCCAACTTTTGCCAAGACTTGTCACTGGTTAGTATAGAAAAGAGTTAATCCCAATGGCAGTTCTCAAAGAGAACAATTTCAGATGTTCTCACCAAGGCTGCCCTGTTGATAGGAACACTTAGAGCCCCTGCAGTGACAGTTAGGAGGGGGATTGCAGTCATCTGAGTGTAAATGCTTTTGCCAGTTGGCTAAAAATACCCCTTTCTTCATTTATGCATACCTGTGTGTGAAAAGAATGTGTGAGCACACTGGGTTATTCCTGGAGATTACAGTTTACCATTTCTTACTTAGCTGGAATTGAACCTAGACTTCAAGCACGTTAGGCAAATGTTCTATTGTTGAGCTGTATTCAATTTTACTTTTGTATGATTAAAATGCACTTAATTATCAGATGATCATGTTCAAGTATAGAAATAGATATAAATATTCCCTATTATATAAAAGTACTTCATAATTTAAAGTAGCAATATGGTAACACCTAGTATAAGTATATTAATACATAGTCACACACATATGTGTCAAACACAAATGTTTGTACTTATATGCAATAGATATATATATGTGCCTAGAAGGCAAGAATGATAAGCCAATGGTGGAAATATTTTTATGTCAATGAAATTCACATAGAAAGGAAGGTGATAAACAGAGGGCATGGCTGTAGGGAAAAATAAAGTTCTGTTTAAAATAGAAAGGTTAGATGGTCAATTAAAACGGCAGAAGTTCAGGATGTTAATTGAGAGTCAGTCTTCTAGGAGCTTTCAGTGTCCTAGCAATGCCTTAATTACAAAGCAAATGCAGCTTTCATCAGCTTGCTATTTGCTACCAAGGACAGCCGGTGTGTAATTTTGTCCCATTAAAACATGTCATAGACTGAATCAAAGGAATTTCATGTATATCAAAGACAATCACTACACACAAGACAAATTTATACATTTGAATAGCTATTTTAAATAGAATTGAGCAGACATGCAGAACTGAAAATCTATTTGTTGGGAAACACTGCATCTCTACCATGTGGCTGGCTTTCTGTGTGAGATTGCAACTAATATTTTGTTTTTGTTTATTTAAGGTGACTAAGTTAAGCTTTCAAAAGTTAACTCAATGGAGATAAAATATGCATCCAATCGTGCTTATTAAGTTTTGATGCTCTTGATACATGAGTGCATAAGACTGCATATGCACTTTGTATGATAGCCCATTTTATAAATATCATTTACATGTTAACTATCACATATATGTTTCCAGGTTCTTCTGTGAAAAGAGTAGTGGGGATCTAGCCCCTGATGATGCTATGATACACTGTGAAATTGTTTTATTGGGAATATACAAGTCTGTGTGGTGCAGTAGAAAAGAACCTGATCAATAGACCTATATCTCTGATTCGGTCCTCTATCTATGTGACACAAGGTGAGAGTACCAAAAATGGGAACGGATAGGGAGGAACCATATTTGACTTGTACTTGCGTGCCTGTCTTCTTAATTCTCATCCATTTGTGTTGGTGAAATAGACCTTGCTTGAGTTGTTTGCAGCATAGAACTGCAGATGCTACAGATGTGGGATTTTTGCTCGCCTATATGTTTGTGTTGTTTTTCTCCCTGGAATTATGTATTAAATATTCACCGTCAAAGTCTTAGAAAGAAATCAAAATGTTACAACAACTAGGAGTGATATTGGTGAGGTAGGCCTTCTAATGTTCACAGGATGTGAACTTTCTAAAGTTCTAAAGTTCACAGGATGTGAACTTTCACTTTCTAAAATTTCTAAAGTTCACAGGATGTTGTACAACCACTAGGAGTGATATTGGTGAGGTAGGCCTTCTAATATTCACAGAATGTGAACTTTCTAAAACTTCTAAAGTTCACAGGATGTGAACTTTCACTTCTCACCCAGACAGCCTTGGGGCACATGCACTCATAGTGTGGCAGAGTTCTCAAATTACTTCACTGCACAGACTACTATCAAAATTAAGATTTATGTACAGGCAGGCCTGCTTCTAGACAGGGTGTCTTAGTTCTACATATCATATTCCCACCCCATGAACCAAGAAGATGCATGATCCATATTCCCAGAGGGAAGGCAAGACAGAAGAAAGCAGAGCCTTTGTTTGTTTGTTTGTTTGTTTGTTTGCTTGCTTGCTTTGTTTTAGTAGTAATAGAACTCATTCACTTTGAAGGAAACTTGGGACTTAATGGAAAAATGTATAGTCCCTTGTCATGGAGCTTAACCCTAGATCTAGGTCAGATCTTCTCAGTATTCTTTGGGTCTGTCATTCATGTTACCCTATGAATGGTTTCCACCTCTTTACAATTAGCTTTAGGAGTTGCATGGGATGATTTCAAATGACATTCAGATAATACATGTCTATTATTTACAACTTCGGGTTTCTTTATCTATCATTTACTGTCACAATAGTTTGGATTCTATTTCAGTACACTTGCACATTCTGAAGAACTGATCTTTTCCACTTAGCAGCTCCACCTTTTGACAGGTCACTTTTGAAAGCTTTTAGTAGAGGCCAGATGGCAGACATGCTCTGACCTTCTTTTATATGGAAGTAAAGCCAGCATGAACAAATAAGCTGACCCGCTAATGTGTAGGGGACAGGTCTAGTCTGTGTTACTATCTGGCAGCTGAAATAAAGCCCTTATTTTTCTTGAGCTGATTGTTATAGATAATTGTCATTTTGTATGAAGGAATCTGTCATTAAAATTCCCATAGACCATTCAGTACCTCTACTGTCTAGGACCCCCATTGTGTGAGTGCCGTGGCAAGTCCTGTGCTTCTTGCATATATCTGATCATTCTCTAATGTCCTAACTGTTTTCTTATCAACTTGTGAGTTCTTTGAGGCAGAGAATAAGTGTCTTCCCTCTGGATCCTTGGGTTCTACCAAACAATGGTTAGTAGACATCTTGGAGAACACGTGGTAAGTCAAGATATTTTGAAGAATCTAACTCATTGTGTAAAAGCTAAGTGCACGCCAGCACTCAGCCATTTTCTTCGCAAAATTCTGTGCTTGGCTAACCACAAGTCTCAAGAAAAATTAAACAGTGTAAAACCAATACATTCTGCTTGTTCAACTAAGGCTGATCCCATTCCCATTCCCCATTACAATGTGCCACCATGTATTCTGTTAAAGGACTTCTAAGATGAAGAAGAAATTGGAAATTAAATGAGCATGATTTACAAGAAAAAAAAGTAGACGAGGGAGTCATTTTGTTTGATCTTCAGAAGGCGCTAGGATAAGAGAGGATATCTTCTCTGCGGGAGGCAAGAACACTTTGCAAGGCAAGAACTGCTGTGCTTGCAGCTGCTGTCAAGTAAGAGCCAACAGAGGATGCCCTGATCACTGCAAAACCAAATTCTAATGATAAAAAGAAAGCCAGAGATAATGCCAATACTGCTCTTCAGTTGATGTCACATACCGGCAGTGTTCAGCAAAACACTGTATTCTTTCAGTTTCTCAGTAAGTGCTGTAGATTGCCCTCTGTGTATTGGTGATGTTCAAATCATGGGGAGAAAAATAATTATGTAGATGGAGCATGTAAACAAAAATTTACCAACAAGACACATGTGAAAACTGTGAGACAGATTCATTAGAACTGTTCCTTCAGGAGACCATGATTTCAGTGTCAACTGAGTTATGCAACATTGAAGATGAAAGGCTTTAAAAATGCTAGCTGGAGCTGGTCATTGGTGGTGCACGCCTTTAATCCCAGCACTTGGGAGGCAGAGGCAGGTGGATTTCTGAGTTTGAGGCCAGCCTGGTCTACAGAGTGAGTTCCCAGACAGCCAGGTCTACACAGAGAAACCCTGTCTTAAAAAACAAAACAAAACAAACAAACAAAAAAATGCTGGCAGGAAAGTCTTTAGTGACACTCTTCTTAGCTGACTGGTGCACTGAAGTTGAGTTTCATACCTTCTGTGTGTGTGTGTGTGTGTGTGTGTGTGTGTGTGTGTGTGTGTATGTGTGCAATCCGAAATTCAAACTTATCCCTCAGGTAGCTGCTTGTATTTTGAAACAGTTCAGTAGGACAGAGTTCTCCAAATAGTTTAAATTTGTTGGCTAAGGGTCCCCTCCCCCAAATTCCACCCTACTCCAGTGGAATACTTGTCTCAATTTTCTCACATTTTCATTATAAGCATGTGTTATCATGCTGTCTTTTTGTTTTTGTTTCTTTGTTTAATGTGGGTTCTGTGAATTGAAAAGGCAAAGACTTACTGTTTCTCTATCATCTGTCTCTATTCATTGTTTCTTATAAGTCCATTTCATGGTGGTCGGGGTGGAATTCTAGGCCTCGGAGTTATACACTTTTGTGTAATAGAAGTTATATTTTATTAGAGTGTTGAAAGTTTGATGAGACTGTGTTTTAGTGTAAACACTTGTAATCATTTGGACTTTTTTTCAGGCAGGCTAATGAAGAGATGCAAACCCCCGGCCATCGTTAAGAACCTCGGTTTGGGTTGACTGAAAGCTTTCTGGAGCCTTATGGGGAGCTGAGGGAATGAAAGGGGGTGCAGGTGGTATTATTTGGTTGAATGTTTTGTATTTCTGCCTATTAAGAAAGAGAATTGAAAACTTAATCTATTCTGTAACACACGGGAAACTTTCCAGAATCGTTTAGACTTATTTTAGGCAAGAAGCCATGAAAGAGAACATATAAACAAATTATTTTATCCTATTTCCACGTATTTGTACAAAGATTCATTTATTGAAGGTTTCTCATACTGCTTGCTAGGAATAAAGCTGAGTTTAACAATCATTATTTTTACAGTAGTTTTTAAACATAGATCTTCTTCTGCTCTTGCCTTTCAAAAATAACCCTGGGTAACTGTGGTGGAGCACACCTTCCTGTTCCCTTTCTGTATAGAATAGAAAGTTATACATTGGTCATTGGCCTGAAAAGGTCTTTTGCATTCTCATCTTGCCCCATCATCATGTCCATTTTTCTGAACACAGTTTCTCATCTATTCTGCCACATCTGACTTTTCTATTCACTGAAGAACTAGGGTTTAGTCTTAACTAAACACCATGATCTTCAAGGTCAGAGGATACACTTGCAAGTAGCACTAGCTGCCTATCACATGCTAGGCACTGCACAACACCCCTGATAGAACTTTCTGCTTAACTCTCTGATTATAGACTATCCTAGCAATCACATTTCTTTCATTTTTTTTTAATTTTCTTCTCTTTTATTGGATATGTTCTTTTTTTACATTTCAAATGTTATCCCCTTTCCAGGTCTCCCTTCCTCAAACTCCCTATCCCATTCCCCCTCCATTGCCTCTCTGAGGGTGCTCTCCACTCATTTACCCACTCACAACTTCCTGCCCTGGTATTCCCCTACACTGGGACATTGAACACCCTCAGGCCCAAAGGCCGTTCCTCCCAGTGATGAACAAGGCCATTTTTGGCTGTCCCTCTATGTGCACTTTGATTGGTGGTCCAGTTCCTTGGAGCTCTGGGGATCTGACCTGTTGCTCCCCACAAGGGGCTGCAAACTCTCTCAGCTCCTTAAGTCCCTTCTCCAACTCCTCCATCAGAGACCCCATGCTCAGTCTAGTTTTCAGGCTCTGGTAGAGCCTCTCAGGAGATAGCCATATCAGGCTCCTGTCAACAAGCACTTCCCAGCATCCACAATAGGGTTTGGTGACCATATATGGAATGAATCCTCTGGAGAATCTCAATGGACATTTGTGGGTTTCCAAGCCAGATGAGAGATGGTAGAGCAATGTCCATACCCAGACAGCTCTCAGAGATCACAGCAGGAATGGGGCCACTCTCTACCCAATAGGCCTGAGCCTATTCACCTCCGTAGAGACAAAGGCCATGTCTCCATAAAGCCAGGTAGGCTTCTGTTTCCTGATAGAGAACTGGTTTCTCAGAAATCATGTCACAGGCCAAGATCCTGCCCCCCAGGTCCTCTGCACCCTCAGAACTCTAATACCAAATGGCCAATCATGGAGAGGAAACCAACAAACATTCAGACTCTTCTATGTTTACCTGGGCATCTTAATCCCTCCTTAATCCCTTCCTGTATGCTGAACCTCATTTCACTTCCTTGTCTTTACATATTCAAGATTATTTTCTTAGCATTCTGTAGACCTGACCCAGTGAGATCCATATCCATATCCATATCCATATCCATATCCATATCCATATCCATATCAGCTTTATTCTACTGACAAATATGATTGCCTTTAGGTTTCTTTAATGCTTACTTCTCTTTAATGCTTCTTTAATGCTTACATAGACAGTATGCACTAATTTCTTCAATAGTTCATGCTGCATCATATTTCAGTTTTCTGAAGCAACAAATGTCCTTGATGGTGAACCATATCCTGCATATGATTCTGATATTCTTCAACACTACTAAACCCGATTTTATTTGGGCCTCTTTACTCATACAAAAAATGTTTGCCAAGTAGCATAAGAAAGAGAAGTTTTATCTCACATTCACTAAGGGAAAACCTGGATCAGTTTTGAGTATGCCATGTTTAAATATCTTTTATCTTTGAGGGAATGAAGAGCATCACATACGATGGTTGTTTAAAAATGTATATTTATTTTATTTCTATGTGTATGTGCCTGCATGGGTTTGTGTGTTCCATGTGTATGAAGGTGCCAAGAAAGGGTTTCAGGTTTGCTGGAACTGTAATTACATGCAATTGGAAGTTGTCTGATGTGCGTGCTAGGAAATGAACTTATAGTATTAAATCTTCTTCACCACTGAGACTCTCCAGCTATTCTTTTATACCCAAATAATATAACTAATATTTAAACAGACTTGGGGCTGGCTTAGCAGCACATACATGTCTCAGCGTTTGTGAGGATTGAAAATTCAGTCATAGGATACATCAGTGAGAATCTTTCCAAACACATAAAACAAATGACCAGGAATGTTACTCGTGTGCTAAGCATGCACTCAGTGCTGGATTTCATCCTATGTTCAGCATAGGGGTACCTGTGGACTCAACACTCATGTTGAAAGTGGGATCATATCCTAGAGCATGACACCAACTAGGTATTTCTCAAATATTTGTGAGTGAATGGAAATGTTAATAAGTTTTGGTCCAACTAATTAAATGACATGTGACATTCTGATAAACTGAATCTGATGAACTAACATATTTCCTGTTTATCTCCAATACTCACAGGGAGATAATTGCTTGGGCAGTTTATTTTATTTGCCTTCAAGAAGAAAAGTCAGAGGCTGATTAAATAAACTATAACATAAAGAGATGTTTTCCATTTGGGAGAAACAATGACTCAGTGAATGGGAATTGTCCATTTACTCCTGTGTATATATACCAAAATAAAATAATTTATTTTATCCTTCAGAAAAAGGGTGCATTTAAATTACAAAATCAACATTTGGTACTCTCCAAAAGCCATTGATTTTATGTGTAGTTGTATTTCACCCCTAAAAGTTTATCTCTCATTCCAAATAAAATAGATATGGGCTTTAGGACCATATTCTTTTCTAAAATCAAGGGTGGTTCATAGTGGAAGAGACCTTATCACATCATTGTAACATTTCACACTGATGATTACTCTTTGCAGGGGCAAAAGTCTGATCCTTATCATTTCTTCAGAGGTTTCCTGTGATTCTAGGAGAGAAAACATTTTTCTGTGTTTATTGTCATAATCTGTTTTCCTCATTATCCATCATCTTCTTTACCTCTAGAAATATAGTAAGGAGGGAGATTTTATATTTCTACTTGGAGTGAATTTCTTTTTTTTTCCATCTTTAGTTCATAACCTGTCATCATTGAGAATATATTTATTAACTCTCCACTTATAGTCACATGCTGTTAAATATGACCAAAGCAAGTTAAATGTTAATATGGTATTTCTTATAATCAGGGATCAACTAATACCATAAAGAAGCCACTATACTAAGAAAGAACACTTTAATTAGAGTTACACATGGAGCAAATGACAAAAAACTTTATAGGTGGCAACTGCATAGATAGCCAGCAACTGTCTTAGTCCCTTGGATTTTAGTTAGCAATGCTTATGAAACAGATCATTGTGTTGGAAGATGCAGCATTAACTAAGGATCTAGTACAGATGGCTCTAACCCTAGATTATTTCTTTGGAACTGAGACTTAAAGCAAAACTACATAGAGGAGACAGTAATCTTAAAGCAACTATAAGAAAGTAAATAAAAATTGGAAGAGAAATCAATGAAATAAAAATGCATAATCAATAGACACAATTAATAAGATAAAAAGGAGTTTCATTGAAAAATATCAAAGATCCTACTTACTAATATTTGAAATAAAGGAAATACTTTGCTACTGAGATCATGGCTATTAAAAGATAAACAGCATGCTATGGAAAATTCTATGTCCACAAATTTAATGATGTATAAAAGCATGGACCAAATATTATTTTATTTAAAAAATTAAAGAAATAATTAAGTCTCTTCCATAGTAAATCATAACAAATATTTATGGAAAAAAATCAACCATAATTTCTGTCAGAAAACTGAACTAGACCAAAACCAGGCAAAGACAACACTAAAGTGCAAAATCAAAGGGTGCTGTCTTTCCTAAGCAGAGGGCCAAATGCTTAAAATAAAAGGCAATAACTTTCCACTTAATATATCATCATCACCAAATGAGCATTACTCTAACTATTTAAGCTGAAAATAAATCAATAGGTTTCAACAAAAAGAAACTGTATTTGCCAATTGAGGAGGAGCAAGTGACAAATGCTGACACACATGATCACAATTCTCATAAAATTAAGAAAGAAGAACAACTGTCTTTAGTAGACAAACAAGAATCAATTAAAGTACTACAGATAACATCTCCTTTAATAGTAATAAGCTAGGTTCTCCATTCCGAGGTAGAGGAACACATGACTATTCCCATCACTATTTCTCCTCAACATTGGACTGGAAGTCCTAAGTAGTGCACTAATATGAAAAGAGAAAATTAAGCATAGATAGTAAAAGAAATATGTAAACAGCAACCTTTATTCATAGTTGACCTGATGGTCTATGTAGAAAAACTTCCATTGTAGCTGTGGACCCTCTACATTTCAAGGCTTCTGGGGTAGGAAGAGTCAGTTTACTTCAAAGAAGTATTCTTCATTAGGATGTCCATGCTCCATTGGATGCCACTACACCCATGCATATAAGGACTGATTGGACTCAGTGGGGTATGAAAATGACATTATTTTGGGATGGTTGCAGGGCAAGAGTGATTCAGAAGGGGCTGGAGAATCAATTGTGGTCTATACCAATGAACACATATATGTATGAAGTAACCAAGAACTAATACAAAGGAAATGAATGGTTATTTTTAAAAGGATAAAACTATTCCTTGGAAATCATAAGGAAATACAGAAAGTTTTCAGAATGCAAGGCTGATAGAACAAGTTCAGCTGCTTGCCTACTTACCAGCAAAGATCATCTTAAAATTAAATTTGTTTTTATTGTTTTAAAACTTGTACCAAGTCTCAAATGAAGAACAATTTGAGTAAAGTATTAGCCAATATTAAGTTACGACTCAAAGTATAAAATCAATAACTCTGAATCCATTTATATAGGAATAAAATCTACCTAAAAAAATGAAAAGGAGAGCAAATGTCTTATGCAGAGATTCCAGATGCTTCCCTGTCCTCAGTAAGGGGAACATTAGCTCCCATTCCTTTCTCCTGCATAGCACGGAAAGGGGAGAGAAAGCGGTTACAGTGGAGGAATCCAACAACCAGTACCTCAGCCCAAATGATCCAGGTCACAATCGACAGACGTCTGTCATTCTGACTTCTGAGAACTTGTCACAGCCAAGAGAAGCTTTATGGGACTAAATAGTATGTATGACATCCCATGACAGATAAGGGATTTGGGGTAAAAGACTAAGGCAATGTAAATAACATACACCTTTTGGTTGATGATGTCATGGTATTTATTAGTTGATCATAACAAATTTCCACACAGATGTGAGATTATCAACAATATAGAAAAGTGTCTAGAGAGTTTTCTGTACAATCCTTTCATTTTTTGCATATTTAAAGCTTCTTTAGTTATAAATTATATTGTAAAAGACTATCTGGTAGCTCTGAGATGAACACAAAGCTTTATGATGCAGATAGAATTTGAAACAATCTCTGATTTGGCAGTAAATGCATGAAGGAATTTTCCCTTTCTCTATTCAATGTCAGATGATCTTGATAAAATCCCTTAACTTGTTAAACATTTCTTTTTTCTGTCCCAAATATAAGTACAGCATCATCCACTCACCCATGGGGTCTCTCTGAGAACTAATGCCACACTATACTAGAAAGTACACTATCATAGATAGAAATGACTAAATGCACAACCCTTGAAAAGAAAAGAGTGACAAAGGCACAGAACAAAAGGCACATGTGAGTTCTCAGAATGACACTCCCATCCTCAAAGAGAAACAGGGAGAAACATTCAATCTTTTGAGTTATAAAAAAATGAATTAAGTAATTTGGCAAAATGATTTGCTATTGTTTGCCTCCTGCTCCACAGAAGATTTTGACATTCAGTCAATGACTTTTCTTCTTTTAGCTTCTTCCTTCTCCTCATTAAAAACATAATAATATTCTGCTAGCCTTCTAAGATACTGAGCAGTAGGCTGCATGAGTTTTTCCTCACCAAGGAGTGAGTGCTTATCTCTCTTTTCTGAAAACCTTATACATGAACCTCTTAACTCTCTTCTCTTGGTTCATTTCTGAAAAAAATTTCCAACTTCCTTTCTTATGTTATTTTTTGTGACTCAACAAAGAATTTCCTAATGCTTTTTCAGAAACTGCAACAGTGGCCTAGGGACCACTCTCAACTCTATGTAATATAAGGACTGGTTTTGCGACATTCCAAATCTTTTGAGGAATAAATTGACTGTGCAACTTTTGCTTCATGATATTCCAGGTTTGCAATATGTTCAATTTCTCTAATAAATACTGGCCAATACTTCAAAATTAAGCTTTGATAACTTTTTCAGAAGTTCTCTGTTAACTATCACAGAAAAAAGACTTACTTTGTCTCCTATCTTTGATTGGTTTTTAATTAAAAATATTTTGAGAGTTTATAATCCAGCATATACCTCTGATCCTTTCTCCCTCCAAAACTATCTTTAGAAGAGTGTATAATGTATTAACTGTTTTTACGTGTGTGTGTGTGGGGGGGGGGGTATGGTGTGTGTGTGTATGTGTGTGTGTATGTATACTTAAGTACTTGAATATAACATGCTTAGTACATATACTGTCTTTTTTATGTTTGTTTTCAGAACTAACCCCTTGATATTGGATAATCAATTAGTGTGCTTTTCTTGATTTTGTAGCATGTTGCTGTGAGCAGCCAGGCATTGATTTTTTTCTCTCCCAACTTGGTGGCAATTCAACAACCCAGTGAGGTGGAACTATTACTACATTATATTTAACCTCCATTTCTCACAAAAACAATATGTACTATGAGAGATTCTACCTACTGGGTATTATGCTTGTGGCCTCATTGCTGGCTGAATTTTGTCATCTCTCTGACCCAGTGAATTATTCATACAGAAATGTTTCATTTCTATACTTATTTGGATTTTTTTTAAATTTGGTGAGTGTCTTTTAGAATAGCTAACAAATAGAATCCATCACTATATATATATATATATATATATATATATATATATATATATATATATATATATATATATATATATATATATATATATATATATATATATATATATATATATATATGAATAAGGAGATAAAAGAAAGAAAAGGGGGAAAAGTAACAGAGATACAAAGTAAGGAAAGGGTTCCCATCTGAAATGTCCATTTCCTGATACAAGCTTGGCTTTGAGAAGTCAAGGACTAAGCAATGGATTCAACTGTGACTCTTAAACAGATGAGTTTGGAGAAAGCTCACTTTCTGAATATAAAGCTATAGCAGAAGGCTTTATCAGCAACTCAATTTCTAGCTATCAAAATGACCTGGTAAGAAAACTATCCATTGATTTATTTCTTTAGAGACAGATATTTCACTTGAATAGTTAGAGTCATACCAAGGTATTTTATATTATTTGTGACTACAGTGAAGGGTGTGGCTTCCCTAGTTTCATTCACAACTTCTTCCCCCTTTGAGTAGCAGAAGGACACTGATTTGCCTGAGTTACTTTGATTTGCTGAAGTTGTTTATCAGGTTTAGGAGTTCTCTAGTGGAATTTTGGAGGTCACAAGTACACTCTCATATCATCTTCAAATAGTGATATTTTGACTTTTTCCTTTTACTTTTGCTGTCTAATTGCTCTGGCTAGGACTTCCAGTACTACATTGAATAAGTAGGGAGAGGGTGGACAGCCTTATCTAGTACTTGATTTTAGTGGGATTGCTTAAAGTTTCTCTCTCAGAAGATGGAAAGATCTCTCATGCTCATGGATTGGCAGGATTATTATAGTAAAAATAGCCATTTTGCTAAAAGCAATTTACAGATTCAATGCAATCCCCATAAAAACTCCATCTCAGTTCTTCATATATTTAGAAACAGAAATTTCAAAATTAATTTTGAATAAAAAACAAACAAAAAACAGGATAACAAAAACTATTCACAACAATAAAAGAACCTCTGGTGGAATCACCATCCTCCCGGACCTCAAGCTGTACTACAGAACAATTGTGATAAAAACTGCACGGTACTGGTACAGGGACAGATAGGTAGATCAAAGGAATAGAACTGAAGAAATGAACCCACACACTTATGGTCACTTGATCTTTGATAAGGGAGATAAAACCATCCATTGGAAAAAAGACAGCATTTTCAACAAATGGTGCTGGCTCAACTAACTGGTGTTAGCATATAGAAGAATATGAATTGATCCATTCTTATCTCCTTGTACAAAGCTCAAGTCTAAGTAGATCAAAGACCTCCACATAAAACCAGAGACTCTGAAACTTATATAGGAGGAACCGGGGAAGAGCCTCAAACATATGGTCACAAGGGAAAAATTCCTGAACAGAACACAAATATCTTATACTGTAAGGTCAAGAATCAACAAATGGGACCTCATAAAATAGCAAAGCTTCTGTAAGGCAAAAGATACTGTCAATAAGACAAAAAGGGCCACCAACAGATTGGGGAAAGTCTTTACCAATTCTAAATCTTATAGAGGGCTAATATCCAACATATACAAAGCACTTAAGATGTTAGACTCCAGAACCAAATAACCCTATTAAAAATGGGGTACAGAGCTAAACAAAGAATTCTCAACTGAGGAATACCAAATGGCTGAGGAGCACCTAAAACATGTTCATCAGGAAAATGCAAATCAAGACAACCCTGAGATTCCACCTCATACCAGTCAGAATGGCTAAGATCAATAACTCATATGACAGCAGATGCTGGCAAGGATGAGGAAAAAGAGGAACACTCCTCCACTGCTGATGGTATTGCAAGCTGGTACAACCACTCTGAAAATCAGTCTGGTGGTTCCTGAGAAAACTGGACATAGTACTACCTGAGGACCCAGCAATACCACTCCTGGACATATACCCAGAAGATGTTCCAACATGTAGTAAGGACACATGTTCCACTATGTTCATAGCAGCCTTATTTATAATAGCAAGAAGCCGTAAAGTACCCAGATGTCCTTCAACAGAGCAATGGATACACAAAATGTGGTACATTTACAAAAGGGAGTACTACTCAGCTATTAAAAACAATGAATTTATGAAATTCTTACGCAAATGGATGGATCTGGAAGATATCATCCTGAATGAGGTAGCCCAATCACAGAAGAACACTTAATATGCACTCACTGATAAATGGGTATTAGCCAAGGAGCTCAGAATTTCCAAGATACAATTCATAAACAACATGAAACTCAAGAAGGAAGATAAAAGTGTGGATCCTTTACTCCTTCTTATAAGGGAGTAAAAATCACCCATGGAACGAGTTACAGAGACAAAGTGTGGAGCAGAGAGTGAAGGAATGACCATCCAGAGACTGTACCACCTGGGGATCCATCCCATATACAATCACCAAACCCAGACACTATTGTAGATGCCAACAAGTGCTTGCTGACAGGAGCCTGATATAGCTGTCTCCTCAGTGCCTGATGAATACAGTGGTGAATGCTCACAGCCTTCAATGGGACTGAGCATCTGGGAATGTGTGACCTTAGAGAACAGAAGATGACTGCTGGCAGACTTTGTTAGAATAGCAAGCTGGAGATCTATCCTTGGGATGAACATTCTCTTTCCAGAATGACCCAGCAAAACAAGCTTTACGAAAAACATAGAGAAGAATGTGAATTGATCCATTCTTTTCTCCTTGTACAAAGCTCAAGTCTAAGCGGATCAAAGACCTCCACATTAAACCAGAGACACTGAAATTCATAGGGGAGAAAGTGGGGAAAACCCTTGAAGATATGGGCACAGGGGTAAAATTCCTAAACAGAACACCAATGGCCTGTGATGTAAGATCACAAATTGACAAATGGGACCTTATAAAATTGCAAAGCTTCTGTAAAGCAAAAAATACTGTCAATAAGACAAAAAGGCCACCAATGGATTGGGAAAGAATTTTTACCAATCCTAAGTCTGATAAGAGGCTAATATCCAATATTTAAAAAGAGCTCAAGAAGCTGAACCCCAGAAATTCAAATAACCCCATTAAAAATGGGGTACAGAGCTAAACAAAGAATTCTCAACTGAAGAATGCCAAAGGGCTGAGAAGCACCTTAAAAAATGTTCGAAATCCTTAATCATCAGAGAAATGCAAATCAAAACAACCCTGGGATTCCACCTCACACCAGTTAGAATGGCTAAGATCAACAATTCAGGTGACAGCAGATGCTGGCTAGGATGTGGAGAAAGAGGAACACACCTTCATTGCTGGTGGGATTGCAAGCTTGTACAACCACTCTGGAAATCAGTCTGGTGGTTTCTCAGAAAACTGGACATAGTACTACCGGAAGATCCAGCAATACCTCTCCTGGGCATATAACCAGAAGATATTCCAACTGGTAACAAGGACACATGCTCCACTATGTTCATAGCAGCCTTATTTATACTACCCAGAAGCTGGAAAGAACCCAGATGTCCCTCAACAGAAGAATGGATACAGAAAATGTGGTACATTTATACAATGGAGTACTACTCAACTATTAAAAACAATGAATTTATGAAATTCTTGAGTAAATGGATGTATCTGGAGGATATCATCCTGAGTGAGGTAACCCAATCACAAAAGAAGTCACTTAATATGCACTCACTGATAAGCAGATATTAGCCCAAAAACCTAGAATGCCCAAGATACAATTTCCAAAACACAAGAAAATCAAGAAAGACCAATGCGTGGATACTTCATTCCTCCCTATAATAGGGATTAAAATATGCATGGAAGGAGGTGCCGAGACAAAGTTTGGAGCTAAAGGAAAGGATGGACCATCCAGAGAGTTCCCCACCTGGGTGGTCCATCAAATAATCAGCCACCAAATGCAGACACTACTGCATACACCAGCAGGATATTACTGAAAGGACCCTGATATAGCTGTCTCCTGGGAGGCTTTGACAGTTCCTGACAAATACAGAAGTGGATGCTCACAACCATCTATAGGGCAGAACACAGGGTCCCCAATGTAGGAGCTAGAGAGAGTACCCAAGAGCTGTAGGGTTCTGCAACCCTATAGATGGAACAACAATATGAACTAATCAGAACCCCCAGAGCTCATGTCTCTAGCTAGCTGCATATGTATTAGAAGATGACCTAGTTGGCCATTATTCGGGAAGAAATGTTTATATGCCCCAGTACAGGGGAATGCCAGGGCCAAATAGTGGGTTGTGGGAGGGTAGGGGAGCAGGGCGGGGGGGGGGGGCAGGTATAGGGGACTTTTGGGATAACACTTGAAATGTAAATGAAGAAATTCTCTTAAAAAAAAAAATCATGGACCACAAGGCAGGTGCAGATAATGACCAAGAATGTTTCAGTTCCCTTTTCTGGTGACTAAGACTTCACCCCCTGGAGGGAGGGGGGGTGTCAGCAGGAAGGACATCAATGCTGCTTAGGGAAAGTCATGAAACACTTGCCTCTCCAGATGGGAGACTCTAATTATCATTTCTAAAGAGGGGAGGGGAATGAAAAGATCAGCTCAGGGCAACAATGTGCTTCAAGAAACTCATGGTTTTATCAAGGCCTACCCTTAAACTGTATAAAAAGCTGGTGCTTAGGAGATTCAGGGTCACCTTTGCCCCATTTGCAGTACAACCCCAGTGTGCTAGATCAATAAACCTCTTGCTTGTTGCATCAATCTCCATCTCTGTGTTTCTGTGACTGGGATATCCCAGACATAAGGCTCTTCAGGTCTTACATTTGGTGAGTTGGAGAGAAAGTCCTTTTCTCGGGACCAGTGACTTGAGACCTGAAGACTGCTTGAGCAGGTATAGTTGTTGGGCTTTCTGTGTTTGTCTTGCCTGTGCCTCTCTACTTTCTCTGACTCTAATTGGCCACTGATCAGCTTGAATTCAGTTCTAAAGACTCCTTGAGGGAGTTGCCTGACTAGGATAGCCAGAAGTGGTGGGCAGAAATGTGGAAATATCGTGGCTACAGGAGTTTTGGAGAAGGCCTCAACTCCCAGTGGGAAGATGAAAGGGTTCTGTTTTTTGAGAGGTCTTTGGTGAGAAGACCTCTCCCAAGTTCTCTGTGGAGCCTATGGCAGGGGCGCATTGGTATTATGCTTTCTGTTTTTCTGTTTGTGTGTGGACTGGGACGACTGATGTTATTCCAGGACAGAATGGGACAGACTGCTTCACATTGGAGTGAAGTAAAATCCAGGGCTCATAACTTGTCTGTTGCTGTTTGGAAGGACAAATGGACTACTCTCTGTCCTTCCAAAGGATCCACTTTTCAGGCAGAATGGCTGGCAGAAGGATCTTTCTCCCTCCCCACCATACAGGCAGTAAAGAAGATCTTTGGGATCAGGTCTGAGAGCCATCCTGACCAAGTCCCATACATCATTGTATGGGAAGACTTGGTCACAGACCCCCCCATCTTGGTTCTGTCCTTTTGTTCCCCTTCCAGGACCCAAGATTTTGACCCTGCAAGATAATCCTCTGAAGGAGGTCCTCTCCTCTAGTCAGGATACTGATTTACTACTCCTTGACCCCACACCTCCATATCCCCCTGCTCTCTGTCCTCAGGTGTCAGATCCTTCTGTTCCTCCAGCATTGGAAGGCCTGCTCAGTGAGGCTGCAGGATCTGGCCTAGGGATGCAGAGCCAGCACAGGTGCCAATCGACACCTTGACTGTGTTGCCTCTCTGAGCATATAGACCTCCTAATGATCAAGGTCGTCAAAAACTCCAATATTGGCCCTTCTCCTCTGAAGACCTCTATAACTGGAAGTCTCAGAATCCCCTGTTTTCTGAAAATCCCCAGGGTCTGACTAACCTAGTAGAATCTTTCCTCTTTACCCATCAGCCTACATGGGATGATTGTCAGCAGCTATTACAGGTCCTCTTTACTACTGAAGAAAAACAACGTATCCTCTTAGAGGCCAGGAAGAACATCCCAGGGGAGGATGGGCATCGTTCCCTCCTGTCTTTGGATATAGACGCAGGCTTCCCATTGAACAGACAGGAATGGTACTTCAACAGCCCAGAAGGTAGGGAGCACCTGAAGGTCTACCACTAGGCTCTAATGGCAGGTCTCAGAGGGGCAGCATGCCATCCCACCAATTTGAATAAGGTAAGGGAAGTGGTGCAAGGGCCAAATGAGTCTCCTTTGACCTTCTTAGAGAGACTCATGGAGGTCTTTCGCCAATTTACCCCCATGATCCTAGCAGTGAGGAGCATAAGGAAACAGTTATTGTCGCCTTTATCGACCAATCTAGCAGAGATATCAGGAAAAAGTTGTAGAAACTTGAAGGGTTACAGGACAAGTCCTTGAGAGAGTTAGTGCAAGTAGTTGAGAAGGTATATCAAAACTGAGAGTCAGGAGAAGAGAAGGAGGAGAGAAAGTAGAAAGAACAGGAGGCTAGAGAACTTGAAAGAGAGAAGAGACAGGAGAAGAACCTCCATAGGATCTTGGCCACTGTAGTTAGCGAAACTAGAGAACCTAGTAAGATAGTACCTGGCAACAGAGGAGAGCCTCTGGCTAAGGACCAATGTGCTTACTGTAAAGAAAAAAGTCATTGGGAGAGAGACTGTCCCAAGAAGAAGCCGAGGGGACCCGATGCCTCCAAGAAGAGACCACCAGGCCCCAGGTTCTAGCTGTGCAAGAGGACAGTGACTAGGGGAGACAGGGCTCAGACCCCTTCCCCAAGCATAGGGTAACCCTTAAAGTGGAGGAGAAACTCACCCAGTTTCTTGTGAACACAGGTGCTCAACACTCAAAGTCTTATTACAAACTGACAGGCCAATTTCCAATAAGAATTCTTGGGTCCAGGGGGCTACAGGAAACAAACAATACTAATGGAGTACCTGAAGGATAGTGGATCTTGGTGTGGGCTGGGTATTCCACTCGTTCATTGTTATTCCTGAATGTCCCTACCCCCTGTTGGGGAGAGACCTCCACACTGAAACATGGTCCCAGATCCATTTCTTCCCTGAGGGACCAGAGGTCAGAGGCCAACAGGGTTAGCCTATCCAAGTATTGAGCATGAAGTTAGAAGATGAATATCAATTGTTTGAAAACAGGAGTCAAAAAGCTAAAGATTTGGACTGGTGGTTACAGAATTACCCACAGACATGGGCAGGAACTGCAGGGATAGGGAAAGCCAACACCCCTCCCCCACATTCATGTAAACCTGAAAGATCAATCCAGCCCAATAACAGTCTACCAGTATCCTATTTATAAAGTGGCTTGAAATGGGATCTGGCCCCACATTTTATGCCTCCTCCAGCTGGGGATCCTATGAAAGAGTCAGTCTGTCTGGAACACTCCACTACTCCCTATGCAAAAATCTGGAACTAATGACAATCAGCCTGTCCAGGACCACAGGGAAGTGAACAAGGGGGTGACCAACCTCCACCCAATGGTCCCCAACCCATATAACCTGTTGAGTTATTTGCCTCCCTCCAGAACTTGGTACACAGTTCTGGACCTCAAGGATACTTTCTTCTGTCTGCCTCTGGCCACCAAGAATCAGGAGTACTTAGACTTTGTATGGAAGGACCCAGATTTGGGTATAATAGGCCAACTCACTGGATTCTCCTGCCCCAGGGCTTCAACAACTCCCCCATCATCTTTGATGAGGCCCTTCACAAAGATCTGGTGATGTTTCAGGCAGCCAACACACAGTTAACTCTATTATCACCTGCTTTTAGCAGCTTCCAGCAAAGACCTGTGCTTAGAAAGAATAAAACCCCTTCTCTCTGAATTAGAAGTGCCTTAGCCAAGAGGGCCCAAATCTTCCACCAGCAGGTTAGTTACCTGGTGTATCTGCTTAAAAAAGGAAAGAGGTGGCTGTCGGAGGTCAGAAAAAGAAACTCTGTTTCATACTCTGCTGCCCACCAACTAAAAATAAGTCAAAGAGTTTTTGGGCACGGCAGATTTCGGTCACCTATGGATACCTGGATTCTCTGAGATGGCAGCTCCATTATACCCACTCACTAAGAACAAACAGCCCTTTGGAGAGGAAAAGAACAACAGGCTTTTGATGCCATTAAGATAGCCCTATTGTCCGGACCTTATGAAATTGCAAAGCTTCTGTAAGACAAAACACACAGTCATCAAGACAAAAAGGCCACCAATATATTGGGAAAGGATTTTTACCAATCCTAAATCGAATAGGGGATTAATATCCAACATCTACAACGAGCTAAAGAAACTGGACTCCAGAAAAACGAATAACCCCATTAAAAATGGGGTACAGGGCTAAACAAAGATTTCTGGATAACACGTGAAATGTAAATGAAGAAAATATCTAATAAAGAGAAAAAAAAAATAAAACAAACAAACAAAAAAAGAATTCTCAACTGAGGAATTCCAAATGGCTGAGAAACATCTGAAAAAATGTTCAACATCCTTAATCATCAGGGAAATGCAAATCAAAACAACCCTGAGATTCCACCTCACACCAGTCAGAATGGCTAAGATCAAAAATTCAGGGGACAGCAGATGCTGGCGAGAATGTAGAGAAAGAGGAACACTCCTCCATTGCTGGTGGGATTGCAAGCTTGTACAACTACTCTGGAAGTCAGTCTGGCATTATCTCAGAAAATTGGACATAGTACTACCAGAGGATCCAGCCATACCTCTCCTGGGCATATACCCAGATGATGTTCCAACTGGTAAAAAGGACACATGTTCCACTATGTTCATAGCAGCCTTATTTATAATAGCAGAAGCTGAAAAGAACCTTGATGTCCCTCAACAGAGGAATGGATACAGAAAATGTGGTACATTTACACAATGGAGTACTATTCTGCTATTTAAAAAATGAATTTATGAAATTCTTGGGCAAATGGATGCATCTGGAGGATATAATCCTTAGTGAGGTAACCCAATCACAAAAGAAGTCATTGGATATGCACTCACTGATAAATGGATATTAGCCCAGAAACTTAGAATATCCAAGATACAATTTGCAAAACACAATAAAATCAAGAAGGAAGACCAGCGCATGGATACTTCATTCCTCCTGTGAAGAGGAAACAAAATACCCATGAAAGGAGTTACAGAGACAAAGTTTAGAGCTAAGATGAAAGGATGGACCATACAGAGACTACCCCACCATGGGGGATCCATCCCATAATCAGTCATTAAACTCAGACACTATGGCATAGGACAGCTAGTGCCTACTTAAGGGACCCTGATATTGCTGTCTCATACAGAAGTGGATGCTCATAATCATCTATAAGAGGGAACACAGGGCCCACAATGGAGAAGCTAGAGATAGAACCCCAGGAGCTCAAGGGGTCTGCAACCCTAGAAGAGGATCAACAATATGAACTAACCAGAATCCCCAGAACTCGTGTCTCTAGCTCCATATGTAGCAGAAGATGGCCTAGTCAGCCATCACTGGGAAGAGAGGCCCCTTGGTACTGCAATCTTTATATGCCCCAATACAGGGGAACGCCAGGGCCAAGAAGTGGGAGTGGGTGTACAGGGGAGCAGGGAGGGGTGGAGGGGACTTTCGGAATAGCATTTGAAATGTAAATTAAGAAAATATCTATTGAAAACATTGGAAAAAAAAAGTTAGCCCTATTGTCAGCCCCTGCCCTGGGTCTCCCAGATGTGACCAAGTTCTTCCACCTGTTTGTGGCAGAAAATAAGGGCATAGTAAAAGAGGTTTTGGCCCAGAAACTGGAACCATGCCAAAGGCCAGTAGGGTATCTGTCTAAAAAACTGGACCCTGTGGCAGCAGGGTAGCTTGCGTGCCTGAGGATTGTGACTGTGGTTGCTATGCTCATTAAAGACACGGACAAATTACCTATTGGACAGGACTTGATGCATTTGTTCCATATGCCCTGGAGAGCATGGTTTGCCAGCCACCCAATTGGTGGCTCTGCCCCCCACACACACCCTGGGCCTGGACCCAGCCACCCTCAGACCCTGACCTCAAGCCTCCCATCCATGACTGTCAGCAAGTACTTGCACATGGCTGGCGCAAAGATCTGTCTGATCATACCCTAGCGGACACTGATGCCACTTGGTTCACTGATGGGAGCAGTTTTCTGGAAGAAGGAAAGTGGAGAGGGGGTGCTGCCATAGTAGATGGACAACAAAATGTGTGGGCCCAGGCTCTGCCTGAAGGAACCTCTGCCCAAAAGTCTGAGCTCATTGAATGAGGGGAAAGCAAAAAAAAAAAAAAAAATCAACATCTCTACGGACAGCAGGTATGCCTTTGCCACAGCACATGTTCATAGTGCCATCTACCAGCAGCGAGGGCTACTAACTTCTGGAGGAAAAGAAATTCTGGCTTTGCTAAAGCTTCTGCACAAGCCAGCAAAAATGAGTATCATACACTGTCTGGGGCACCAGAGAGGTGACTTCCTTGTGGCCAGAGGAAATAACCTGGCAGAACAGGGGGCCAGGGCAGTAGCCTGAAGAGTTGCCCAGGTGATGGTGGTCAGAGACCCAGAACCACCGGGACCCAAGCTCCAGTACTCTGCTGAAGATCTGGCAGTCAAGTTGAAGGATCCCAACAACCACTTTGATCGGGGAAAAAGAACTCTGGTATACGCCATCAGGAAAGAAGATTATACCACAGGAACAAGCACAGACAGTGATAAGACAAATGCATCAATGGACCCACCTGGGAGTAAACAAGCTAACTCAAACTGCCTTAAGCTAGAGGTATTATATTCCAGGACTAAAACACCTGGTAGAACAAATAGTTCACAGTTGTAGGCCCTGCCAAAAGGTAAATGCTTGCAGAAGCAAAGCTGACCCCAGTTAGAGACTTCAGGGAGATAAGTGGGGAACCAACTGGGAAATAACTTCACCAAGATAAAACCAGGCAGGTATGGCTACAAATATCTTCTAGTTTTCATAGACACTTTCTCAGGATGGGTAGAAGTCTTTCCTACCAAACAAGAGACCCCATGGTGGTAGTTAAGAAGATACTGGAAGAAATCTCCACCACCCCCACCTGATTTGAAGTACCAAAGGTAATCTGAACTGATAATAGCCTTGCCTTCATTGCCAAGGTAAGCTAGCAAGTGGCCAGGTACCTAGCGTTATCGATCTCCATCTCTGTGTTTCTGTGAGTGGGACATCCTGTAAGGCTCTTTGGGTCTTACAAGAACAGGGTCCCCAATGAAGAAGCCAGAGAAAGTACCCAAGGAGTTGAAGGGGTTTACAGCTCCATATGAGGAACAATAATATGACCTATCCAGTACCCCCCAGAGCTCCCAGAGACTAAACCTCCAACCAAAGAGAACCTATGGTGGGACTCATGGCTCCAGCTGCACATGTAGCAAAGGATGGCCTAATAGGACGTCAATGGGAGGAGAGGCCTTTGGTCCTGAGAAGGCTTTATGAGGCATCTCTCATAATGAGACATCTCTTATATGCTTATGACTTTTGCAACCTGAGAATTATAGATTTAAATTTAGTTATACTATATGAGAAACTGGGAAGGCCTTTGCAAGACTGGATATGAAAAGCAGGGCAAAGAATCCATGGACAGAGCTCTGGGTAAAGGGCTAGGTGGCAGCATCTGGATCCTCTGTAGGAATGAGATCTGAAGACATGTTATATTTCTCCCCTTCAAACAATTTAAAACTGATAGAAACTGATGTCATATGTGTTTCCTGCTACAAGAAATAGTACCTTTGCATTTGCCATAAGCTGCAGTAGGTGCCCTAAGAAGTTCTTTTCTAAGAGTCAGCTCTTTTCTAGGATATCAAGGGTCATTTTAAAACAAGAAGGTGAGAAATTAATGAGCACCAGCATTGACCTGAGTAGCTTCAAGGGCAGGTGCTTCACACTCTGAAAGTCCTCTGCCTATGGAGGAGAGAAACTGAGAGATCCAGGCTGTGCTTCACGTCCTATTGCTTCGGAGATAAATTGCCTCTCTGTGATGGACTCATAGGATTTGATTTGAAAAGCAGAGAAAAAGTAGAGAGGTCTAGGATCAGAAGATTTCCCCATCTAACTATGTTGTTTCTGCTAATTAAATACTCATCACCAGGGTCTGTGGAGACTCAACTTGGCAAGGCCACTGAGACACATAACTAACTGTTCACACCACTAAATGCCAGCTACAACACAACCACCCATCCTTTTTCTATTTTTCTTCTGAAACAAATAAAGTATTTTTTTGTTCTCTTAAATGTGTCTTTGGCGTTTGAAACACTTTGTTTGCTACTACTTATGTCTTTTCTTTTTGGCTTAATAACCACCAGAACTTATATATCATAGGATATATAATCCTATCAGATCATAGGATTCAAGGCTTGGGTTTTACTTTAGTGATGGCTTGCTTGAATGGCATGAATGAAGTCCTAGATTCCATGTGTAAGACTCCAACTCAATGTTTCCCAGACCCCTAGAAGCAAAGCCAGCATGAAGTTCTTTGTTCTCTCACCTTCAGCCTGAGAAGTGACCTACCCAGGCGCCTGACTCATTGTGTAAGGGACCAGGAATGTTTGCCAAAGATAGCCTGTAACCCTTCCACTGAAGATGAGCTGAAACTCATCATCCTCATTCTTATGATGTTTACTCAGCTTCCCCCCCCTTCTTTGTGTTTTTTTCCTTTAAATACCCCCTCTCCCAGCTACTTGGCATGCCATGGTCCGCTATACCTGTGGGGTGCATGACTGTGGGCCCAAGAGCTCTTGAAATAAAAATCCTCTTGCTGTTTGCATCAAGACAGTATCTAGTGAGTGATTTGGAGTGTCACCTCTCCTGAGTCAGAATGTGGGGGGAGTCCTGACATTGTGGGTCTTTCTCATGTTCAGTACAAAGAGCAAAAAAAAAAAAAAAAAAAAAAAAAAAAAAAAAAAAAAAAAAAAAAAAGAACAAGATTCAGTCTGAATCCTTTGGAAATTTCAGACTCACGTTCAAACCAAAGAACGAAAATCAGCAAACAGACCCTTAGATATAGGGCCATTAATTATTTTTATATGTCTCAAATGAAATGTCAAACCAAGATTTTAACCACTAGAAAAAAAAATACTTATTGTAAAGCAATTCTGGAATGAATTATTTTTGTGTGAGCTTAAATATTATGGCTGTTTTCCTTCTTAATAATAACCTTATAATTCAAAGAAATCTTTTGGTTCTGTGAACTTACAAAGGAAAAAGAATAACACTAAGAGGAAAAATACAAACTCTGTCTTTCTGCTGGGCTCAGTTTAAATAACAAATAAGAGCAGCATGTCGTAAGTCTCCCATTGTTCTACATGCTGCTGTGAGCCCCTTCTTACATTATTCAGAACACATGACACATAATTGACAGAGAGATATAAAACAGGCTGGTAACAAGGGGAATCACTAACAATACCAGGAAACAGGGAGATCTCTCAGGATGGTTGAGGCAATCCATTGCTTACTGTAGCAGCCTCCCTTGGAAATAACTCTGAAGTCTTTGAAGTAAACAAGTCATAAACTGGTAGGTGGCAGGTGGCTTCATAAAGCACTGAAGCTCATAAAAGACAAAGTAGAAGTGAGAGACTATTTTAAGCATATCATAGACAGTGTTTTGGAGTATAATGGTGCCCTCGTATTTAAAACTGAAATGGTTATCTGAGAAGGCTTTTGATTACTGCATTGGTAATATTAGGTAAGAAAATAAAGCTTAAAATATTCATTCAGAAAATAACAGAACATCCTCTGTATACCAAGGGTTTCTACAAAGTCAAGATACAATAGAGAGAATAAAACTACATATCAGTGCAAGTGAGCTAAGATTATATTCAGAGAGGTGATTCTTAGATATTTCAGGCCCTATCTTTTCCTCCTGAACTGTACTGTATTACATAACAGAGAATCTGATGAAACTTTAAAGACTCATCCTAGTATCCTAAGGGTGAAAACAGGTGATGCCTTTCAACATATGAATGTGTAAACAAGTTGTGTTAGTACTACACAGTGGAATATTATGCAACCATGGAAAAGAATACCCTCATGAGACACATTTGAAATGTGAGTAAAAAATGGATATACAAGAAAGAATATACTCATATCCATAAAACATAAATATATAACTTTTCAGAGGTTGATATTTTCATGCATATTTTGCCTCAATAAGAACATTTCCAAAACCTGATAATGTTTTCCTATTGTCAGCTGTTCTGAGAAGAACAAAATACTTAGCTGTCTAAAGTAAACCAGCTCACAAATGTGATCTGGATAACTGTGAAGCTGGCAGAAATCTTCAAAATAGCCATGATCTCTTGGTACCAATGCCTAGATATCCTCCCAGATATAATAATATAATATAACATATAGTCAAACTTATATTCATATGTATATTTATATACATACATAAATATATATATATACATCATACACACACACACCCTCACACACACATATATGCACACACACACAAGCATACACATATATACATGTATATATGTGTATATATATATATATATATATATATATATATATATATATATGATCAAAATAACATAACAAAGACATGATGCAGAAAAACAATTGTATTCACCTGAAGCCTTTCCCTTTACTTATATTTGGAGTGAAGCAGCAGTTTCCCAGGAAGAAAATAAAGCTAAAACCTAAGCAAGGAGGCCATAAAATCTCTACTTATATTTAAATTTGCAAGCTCTCCATCTTATCCACTATACAGAAGAGGTAGAGACCTTTTTTTTAAAAAAAATTATTAGATATTTTCTTCATTTACATTTCAAATGCTATCCAGAAAATCCCCTATACCCTCCCCCCATCCTGCTGTCCCACCCACCCACTCCCAATTCTTGGCCCTGGCATTCCCCTGTACTGGGGTATATAAAGTTTGTAAGACCAAGGGGCATCTCTTCCCAATGATGACCAACTTGGCCATCCTCTGCTACATATGCAGCTAGACATACGAGCTCTGGGGGTACGGTTAGTTCATATTGTTCCACCTGTAGGGTTGCAGACCCCTTCAGCTCCTTGGGTACTTTCTCTAGCTCCTCCATTGGGGGCCCTTCCATCCAATAAATGACTGTGAGCATCCACTTCTGTATTTTCCAGGCACTGGCATAGGCTCTCAAGAGACAGTTATATCAGTGTCCTTTTAGCAAAATCTTGCTGGCATATGCAATAGTGTCTGCGTTTGGTGGCTGATTAATTTGAAAGTAAATGTTACTTCATGTTACTTCGCAATCTGTACTTTCCTGTGATCTGCTGTCATGTCTGTTTAATGTGTAGACACATCATACCTCAGTGTGGACCAGTTGCCCCTTTCACAGACATGGGATATATCTAGAAGCAAGTGTGTTCAAAAAGAGTCTTGTATTTGAATATTTAGAGAAGCAAGACTAAAGAAGAAGAGACTGGACAGAAGGTGGTGGCGCATGCCTTTAATCCCAGCACTTGGGAGGCAGAGGCAGAGGCAGAGGCAGAGGCAGAGGCAGAGGCAGAGGCAGAGGCAGAGGCAGAGGCAGAGGCAGAGGCAGAGGCAGAGAGGCAGAGAGGCAGAGAGGCAGAGAGGCAGAGAGGCAGAGAGGCAGAGAGGCAGAGAGGCAGAGAGGTAGAGGCAGAGGCAGAGGCAGATTTCTAAGTTCGAGGCCAGCCTGGTCTACAAAGTGAGTTTCAGGACAGCTAGAGCTTTACAGAGAAACCCTCTCTCGAAAATACAAAAACAAAAACAAAAACAAAAACAAGCAAACAAACAAAAAAAAAAGGAAAAAAAAGGAGAGACTGGGAAAGGAGGAAACCATAGAAGACAAACAAAAATCCATGAACTGAAAGAGAAATCAAGCCTGATCTACTTTTCTCCTCACTTTGCTTCTGTTAGCTTTGCATTAATTAGCTCAAAGGCTTTCTGAAATCTATTTTCCAGGTATCTGCAATCAAAATTCAAACACCTTCATTATCTCTATCTTTTCCTCAATACTCATTTCCAGCCACTCAGCAAATCAATTATTCTAAAGTCAACATGTTTAATTTCCTGAATAAATCTGTCATCCATGCTTATCCATTAATTCCATTATCAACCTGACAGCTAAACAATATTCCACGTTAAATTTAAAAGTAGTAAATTAAGCCATGATTCATACACGTCACAACACCTCTCATTATATTTTATATGTGAATTCCTTAGAGTGGAAACTGTCGATAGACTTTCTTTACTAGAAATTTGCATAATATTGACATTATTGGAAATTGTAAAGTGATTAGAAAAATGACACTGGCTATTAATTCTATTTTGTTACTATATAAAAAGCAGGTTCCTTGATCAATATTGAATCTTGTCTTAGTTATTGATGTGCAACAACTTCTCCCCAAACTCAGCCAGTGAGAATAAACCTATTTATTAATTTACAGTGTCTGTGATTTGGACCTGGGCAGTGGTTGCCAGGGTTGCTTTGACTCTGTCTCCCTCATAAATCTATAATCAAGTTATAGACCTTGGATGCAATACTCTCAAACATCCAGTGGGACATGGTCTACTTTTGAAGCAGCTGGTAGGGAGTGAGCCCCTTTGAGTAGCTAGTAGAAATGTTTGGAAGACATATGTCTGAGGTCATTCACATGGGACCCTCAAGACAGGATTCGTGGCTTTGTTCCTTCCCTCAGAATAAGTGAGATAACAAGATGATACATCCAGTCTGGAAGCTACCATTTTATCATATCTATTTCTTCAGAGAAGAATCTGTTTAAACCCAAGTTGCACTCATGAGAGAAGAGTTGCTTTATCCTGCATACACTCAAATAGAGAGGATTATACACAATTATAGCCTTTCACTGTAGATATGACCTTAGTGTCTCCCAGAAACTTAGGCAATTTTATCAAATTCTTAGCACTTTAGGTTTCTGTCTTGTAATTAATTGAACTACATAAGCTTCAAAAGATTGTTAACAAAAATAAATGACTAGTCGGGTGTGGTGGCACATGCCTTTAATCCCAGCATTTGGAGGCAGAGGCAGGCAGATTTCTGAGTTCGAGGCCAGCCTGGTCTACATAGTGAGCTCCAGGACAGCCAGGGCTACACAGAGAAATCCTGTCTCGGAGAAAAAAAAAAAAAAAGTAAATGACTGATGAGAGGCTTGAGGAATCATCTTATTGACACTCCTTAAATAGCTCTATGATGCTCACAGCATTCTTAGAAGGATCAATGTCAGAGATTTCCTGAACATAGGTATCATATTCTAAGCCTTACGAATCCACATTCTTTTTATTTTATTTTTATTTTTTATAATTTCATCTTGATTTTTCCATGATTTTTATTATTTCCAGGAATTACTTTCATACATATCATATTTGCATCATTGCAATTTCTCTGTCTCCCTTTATCATTGTCTCTCATGTCCCCTTCTTCTCACATACAAAACCTCTTCTTCAATTATTAATGTTAAACACACATACATATATAGTTATTTGATACACACACACACACACACACACACACACACATACATATATTATAAAACTTTTTGAAATAGTTCAGTTATGTGTGTGTGTGTGTGTGTGTGTGTGTGTGTGTATGTGTGAGTTTAAGGATGACGAGCTGGGTTGAATAATCTATCAGTGGGCTAGTCCCTAGAGAAACCTATTCTCTTTCTTAGAAGTAATTAATCATCTGTTTCAGGGGGTATATTAAGATTTCCCCCATCCACAGTAACAGGGCAACTGCTGCTGTAATTATACCCAGCAACCAACAATAGTCAAAATTCTGAGAAACATTAACTGTGGGCTTGGAATTTCAAAACAACACAACCCTATATTTAAGGTTCAAGTAACATCACAGAAGGAGATATAGGAGTACTGTAAAAGTGAAAACCTTGACATTGGCTATGAGATAATGCCCAGTATCAGTGGGAAACTACACCCCGTATATAAACATCTGCACCCAAAAAGCCTTCAGTATTCTCCTTCATCGTGGCTTGCAGGCTGTTGAATCTCCATTCCTTGCAGATACGGAAGCTTTAATGTTGCATATTAGTTTATGGAAGCATTGTATACATATTTATAAATGGCTATGTTTTAAGCTAAAGAATAGAAAACATGGATGTTAGTGAACTATGTGCAACATCCACCCTTGAGCATGTGGAGAGGGCAAAGGAATTGCATTCTGGCTTTCCCTAGTTTATCTCAAAGCTTGGTGTGGTGGCACATACCTTTAATCCCAGCACTTGGGAGGCAGAGGCAGGCAGATTTCTGGTAAGTATTCCCTCTTCTGCATGAACTCTATTCCTCTGGACTGCCACAATCCATGTCTGGCCCATGCCTACCAAAGCCAAGCTCAACACACCAACCTGTTTTATTTAATAAAGCTAATAATTTTTTATTTGAAAAGATCAATGGTACTTTTTAGTTAAGCAAATGAAAAGTAAGACCCAAATCAACAAATTGGAGATATAATACAAAAAAAAAATTCAATTATATGTAGAATATCAGTAGGGAGTAGTTTCAATTTTGATTTAAAAAAAATGAAAAGTTAGTTGAAAGTGGATACATTTGTAGACACATAGGACCTACTCAATCTAAACCTAGTGGAAAAATAACAACTGGAGCAAGTATGCAGCATGCACTAGTATTGAAGCATATTGGAATGCCTCTCAAAATAATGAGAGTTCAGGACTTGATGAATTCAAGCGCCAAATTCTACCAGACATATAAAGGAGAAGTAAGAGCAAAAACCCCAAAGTCACTCCATAGAAGAGAAAATATTACAAGCTTATTTTATAGCCTGTTAATAGCTTGGTACCCAAACTAAATAAAGATAAAAAAGCAAAATTTATATACCACATTTCGACATAGATAATTTTTTAGAAAAAAAAATCAATGCACCTGTTGGAATATACCTATTTTGTTGACTAAACTAGGGTGCAAATAGATCCTTAGAGCTCTGATTTCCGGGTAATCTGTAGAACTGACTTGACTTCCAGGGGAGCATGTGGCATATTGATTTGAGTCTGGAGGAGGATATTTGGTATTTCCCTTTATCACTCCATGTTTTATGTCTTTAAGGGATGTTCTCTCACTGAATTTGGAGCTTGTATTGTCAAGCTTGGCTGACAACCAGGAAGCCCCTGAAATCTCCCCAACTCAGCTTCTTCTAAGATGGAAGTACAAATTTGAATAACATGCCTGGCTTGTTAGACATGGATCTGACTCTAGCTATCATGCTTGGATGCCAGATGCTTTGAGCCATTTCTTTGGGTCCCACTTTTGTTCATATAACTGTTTGGACCGAATCAAAATGTACATTCAGTATGTTGGACTACCTGTTGTTCTGAGAACCCAAAACCTCCTACCTCAACATCATATACTGACGACTCTCTAGACCTTCATTCTGGACATTTAGTACTGCTAAGTCAATGCTTCATGAGTGGTAAACAATGTTGGATAAGACGTAGAAGGGGTATAGAGGGAATTGGAGGCAAAGTTTTGCAGTTAGGTAGATAATGGCTAAAGCCTTAAGTAGAGAACAGATAGTCTCCTTTGAGGACCAAGTACAAAATAATTATTAGTCCTATTTCTGCCATGTCTTGTCATAGTTAAGGTTAGGTGAAATAAAAAGAATGTGACCTCTTAAAAATCAGCATTATTATTATTTATTTTAAATATAATGAAGTGCTCCATAGCTAAAGTTCTCAGTTCTGAAAAGACAGAAGCTTACATTTAACTGCTTTAAGTATCTACACTGATTTTGCTATTCTGATAGTTTCCCACTGCTCCAGCCACACATTTTTCTGTAAGCATCACATAGTGCTTATTAATTCTCCCAATAGAAAATAAGCAAAAATATATGTGTGAAACAGTTTTTGCCTTCCAGGAACACTTTGCGGAAAGAGGATGCTTTTATGTCTACCAACAAAACAAGTGACCCAGACACTACTCTACTACTAATTAAGAATAAGATGATGGAGAAAAAAAGATGCAAATTTGTAGCTATGAGCAATGGTTTATATATATTGAGCCTTGTGCTGAGGGATATACAGTAATATATGTACATTTATTTCATATAGAAACACTATTTTGCCATTAGTTATGTTTTATAAAATAGGAGGGGATTCTTAATTGGGAGGGGTCATTACAGAAGGGAGTAAGAAGGAATAAATAATACTAAAAAGGGATAGAAGAGCTGTGTGGAATTATATTAAAGTATTTTATATTGGCTTTTGATTAAGATATAATACATATATAATTAAGATATATAATTTATCATTAATAAATATATATTAAATAAAATTAGGCTACGTTAGCTAACAATGTGATGATGTTCCCCACAAAAGACATAGACTATCTAACAAAAAATGCAGTAGCAGTCATGAGTAACTCCTTTTGTTGTTGACCTGGGTCTCCAAAAGCCTGCTAAGACAATATAGGCTACCACTGCAGCCTTTGTTTAGTTTTGATTGCTGAAGACACCATATCATACACAGGATGCAGGACTTGAAGGGTCAGAACTGGATCTGACTTAAAAGGCTCCTGCCAGAGGAGCAGCAATCACAGTCTCTGAGGGTGTTATGCAAGCTACCACGGTCCCACCCTGCTGTCAATAGTCCTACCCTGCTGGGACACTTATAAACTACAAAAATGGCCAGCACAGCTAGATACCTCTAAATAAAGAGTGCAACAGGGGCACTTATTATTTAGTGGGCACAAACAGTTGATTAATTGGACTCTAGGTGTGATCAAGAGAAGAAAAACCATAACTGATACTAGAAACCTTCCTTCATCCCTTCCTCCCTTCCTCTCTTCCTCCCTCATCACTTCCTCCCTTACTCCCTCATCCCTTCTTCCCTACATCCTTTCATCCCTCCATGCCTTCCTCCCTTCCTTCCTTCCTCCATTCATCCCTTCATCCCTTCATTCCTTCCTCCCTTCTTCCCTTCCTTCCTTCCTCCTTTCTTCCCTCCATCCCTTCCTCCTTTCATCCCTTCCTCCCTTCCTCCCTTCTTCCCTTCCTCCCTTCATCCCTTCATTTCTTCATCCCTTCCTCCCTTCCTCCCTTCATCCCTTCTTCTCTTCCTCCCTTCATCCCTTCATTTCTTCATCTCTTCATCCCTTCATTTCTTCATCCCTTCATCCCTTCTTCCCTCCATCCCTTCATCCCTTCTTCCCTCCATCCCTTCATCTCTTCTTCCCTTCATCCTTTCATACCTTCATCCCTCCATCCCTTCATCCCGCCATCCCTTCATCTCTTCGTCTCTTCTTCCCTTTATCCCTTCCTCCCTTCCTCCCTTCATCCCTTAATCCATTCATCCCTCCATCCCTTAATCCCTTCACCCCTTCTTCCCTCCACCCCTTAATCCCTTCACCCCTTCTTCCCTTCATCCCTTCCTCCATCCCTTCCTTTTATCCCTCCTTCTTTCCTCTCTCTCTTCCCTCTTTCAATATATATAATATTCAGTATTTTTAATTTAAAATTTGTTATAGATTTTTATTTTATGTTACAATTTTTGTCCCATGGATATGTGCATCACACATGTGTGTAGTGACTATGGAGGTCAGAACACTGTTTCAGATCCTCTGGAATTGGAGTTACCCATGGGTGGTTGTGAGACATGTGGATTCTAAGAATAGAACCTGGGTTCCTTGAAACAGTTATATGTGCTCTTGATCAATTTGATGTATCTCCAAGGTTCTTTTTATTATTTTTAAATTTCTATTTCTCTATGCTCTGAGTTATAAGATGCAAAAGAAATGTATGGTATACTATCAAATACTATGAAGAAACAAAAAGGTTGAAAAATACATTAATTTACTATATTAATGGTTCAGAAGAGTGATCTCTCATACATTCTTTCTCCAGTCTGGATTTTGGAGGAAAATAAAATTTAGCAGTGCAAAAAAATATAGTGGATGTGGAGTTGCAGCAATAATAACAATCTTTCAGTCAAAGAAATATTGGATACATGATGTTTTATAACATACATCATAGTTTTGCACTATCCATATTATATAGATTTGTCTAAGTGTACTCTATCATAGTCACATAAAACCAAAAATACTCAGTGGGTCATTTCTTAAAATGTACCTTTACTGTGATTAAATATCATGAAGAGAACTCATGAATCTGCATTTGAAGTCATGTATGCTTGTGTATCACATTGTGAACCCATGTACTTAGCTGTGCTTCAGTGGTGATGGCCATGGACACTCAGATGTCCTTGGTTAATATTATCATCATCCATTTGCCTGATGGCTAGACATCAGGGAATGTGTCAGTTTATAACTAAATCAAACTCAGATGAGAAGTAAACCAGGCTCAATAACAAATAGTACCAAATGTGGATTATAGAAAGATATTAAGTTGGTTGCATAAGCATTGAAGGCAGAATAATGCTTCTAGAAACTGAGAGCATGGGGAAAGGAGAAGCTGATAAACAGGCAGTTTTAAGTGAGATTTTTTTTTTTTTTTTTTTTTTTGCACAGTGTAGTGGATATAAATAACAATCAGGCAGTACATGTTAATAAGATGTAGAACAAGGAGATTTTGAAAACTTTGACCATAAAGAAATGGTAAACACCAGAGAGACAGGTATGTGTGATCATTTCAAACATTACACAATGTAAGCACTCATTAAGGGACCCTGATATAGCTGTCTCGTACAGAAGTGGATGCTCATAATCATCTATAAGAGGGAACACGGGGCCCACAATGGAGAAGCTAGAGATAGAACCCCAGGAGCTGAAGGGTTCTGAAACCCTAGAAGAGGATCAACAATATGAACTAACCAGAACCCCCAGAACTCGTGTATCTAGCTCCATATGTAGCAGAAGATGGCCTAGTCGGCCATCATTGGGAAGAGAGGCCCCTTGGTACTGCAATCTTTATATGCCCCAATACAGGGGAACACCAGGGCCAAGAAGTGGGAGTGGGTAGGAAGGGGAGCAGCGAGGGGGGGGAGGGGACTTTCAGAATAACATTTGAAATGTAAATTAAGAAAATATCTAATAAAAATTTGAAAAAAAAAAGAACATTAATAGTTGTAAGGGAGAAAGGACAAGTAACATATGAAGGCAGGCCTATCAGAATTACACCACACTTCTCAATAGAGACTCTAAAAGCCAGAAAATCCTGGACAGATGTCATCCAGTCCCTTTGAGAACACAAATACCAGCCCAGAATACTATACCAAGCAAAATTCTCATCAACATAGATGAAAAACAAAGATATTCCATTACAAAACCAAATTTAAACAATATCTTTCTACTAATTCAGCCCTACAGAGGATTCAACAGACTCTAAAAGCCAGAAGATCCAGGACAGATGTCATTCAGACTCTAATAGAAAACACATGCCAGCAGAGACTCTAAATTACCATAGATGTGGAAACCAAGATATTCCATGAAAAAAAACAAATTTAAACAATACCTTCCTGCTAATTCGGTCCTACAGAAGATACTAAAAGGAAAACTCTAGCACAGGAGGGTAACTACATCCTAGAAAACACAAGAAATTAAACATCTCACAACAAACTCAAAGGACGAGAATCAAATATACATAATACTCCCTCCCACAACAAAAATAACAGGAACTAACAACCATCTTTCTTTAATATCTCTCAATATAAATAGACTCAATTGTTTAATAAAAAGACACAGGCTAACAGATTGGATACATAAACATGATCCAGCACTTTGATGCATACAAGAAATACCCATTAGTGACAAAGACAGACTCTATTTTAGCTTAAAAATCTAGACATTTTCCAAGCAAATGGTCCCAAGAAATAATCTGGCATATCCAATAAAATAGATATTCAACCAAAAGTTATCAAATGAGATGGGGAAGGATACTTCATAATCATCAAAGGAAAAATCCACCAAGTGGAAGTCTCAATTCTGAACATCTATGGCCCAAATGCAAGGGCACCCACATTTGTAAAGAAACTTTACTAAAGTTCAAATTACACACTGAACCTTACTCATATTGGGAGTCTTTAACTCTCACTACCACCAATGGACAGAAACAGAAATTCAACAGAGACACAGTGAAACTAACAGAAGTTATGTACAAAATGAATTTTACAGATATCTGCAGAACATTTCACCCCAAATCAAAAAGAATAGACCTTCTTAGCAGCTCATTGAACCTTCTCCAAAATTGACGATATAATTGGACATAAAACAAGCCTCAATAGATACAACTTCTTGTATTGAAATAATCCCATGCATTCTATCAGATCATCACAGACTAAGGCTAGAACTCAATAACAACAAAACCAACAAAAAGTACACATACTCATGGAAAAGAAATGCCTCTCTGATCAATGATAACTTAGTCAGGGAAAAATAAAGAAGAAAGAAATCAAGAACTTTATAGCATTGAGTGAAAATGAAAATATATAATACCCAAACTTATAGGATACAATGACAGCAGTGTTGAGGAATATTCACAGCACTTCATGCCTTAGAAAAGAAATTGGAGAGATTGCATACAAGCAATTTACTGCACACCTAAAAGCAGTAGGCCAGAAAGACACAAACACACTAAAGAGGAATATATGGTGAGAAATAATCAAAATCATGGCTGAAATCAACCAGTTATGAACAAAGAGAACAATATAACTTCAATAAAACCAAGAGCTGGTTCTTTGAGAAAATCAACAAGATAGATTAACCTTTAGTCAAACTAACTAAAGGGCACAGAGACAGTATCAAAATTGATGGGATCAGAAATGAAAAGGAAGACATAACATAAACTGTGGAAATTTAAAAAATCATCAGAACCTACTAAAAAAGCTGATACTCAACCCAAATGATAAATCTAGATCAATTGGATGATCTTCTAGATATATACTACATAAAGTTAAATCAAGATCAGATAAAGTGTCTAGACAGTTCCATGACTTCTAAGGAAATAGAAACAGTCATCAAAAACTTTCCAACCAAAAACAGTCCAGAGCCAGATTAGATACATTAGGAACACTACCTAATTCATTCTATGAAGCCATAGCTACTCTCATACATAAACCACACAAAGACATGACAAAGAAAGGCATCTTCTGACCAATGTAGCTTATGAATGTTGATGCAAAAATACTCAATAAAACTAATGTTAACTTAATCCAAGAACACATCAGAACTATCATTCTCCATGATTAAGTAAGCTTCATCACAAGGATTTGAGGATGGCTCAATATGTGAAAATCCATCAATGTGAAACCCTATGTAAACAAACTCAAGGAAAACATCCACATGATTATCTCATTAGATGATGAAAAAGCCTTAAACAAAATACAATACCCCTTCATGTGAAAAGTCTTTGAAAGATCATGAATTCATGGCACATACCTAAATATAATCAAGACAATACATAGCAAACCAACAGCCAACATCAAATTAAATGGAGAGAAACTAGAAGCAGTCCCAATAAAATCAGGGACTAGACAACGTTGCCCACTCTATTCCTATCCACTCAATATAGCACTTGAAGTTCTAGCTAGTGCAACTAGAGAAAAAAAAAAAAAGAAAAGGTAATCAAGAGGATACAAATTAACAAGGAAGAAATTAAATATCACTATTTTCAGATGATAGCAGAGAACTTCTACAGCTTATAAGCAACTTCAGCAAAGTGGCAGAACATAAAATTAATGTAAACAAATCAGTATTCTTCCTTTTTAAAATGATAAACTTACTGAGAAAGACATTAGGGAAACAACACTCTTTATAATAGCCAGAAATAATAAAAAATATCTTGGTGTAACTCTTACCAAGCAAGTGAAAGTTCTATATGACAAGAACATCAATCTCTGAAGAAAAACATTGAAGAAGACTCCAGAAAATGGAAAGCTCTCCTATGCCCATGGATTGGTAGGAATAACATAGTGAAAATGGCTACATTACCAAAAGCAAACTACAGAGTTGCTACATCTACTCCAGTAGTGACCCACCTGACAGGCTGGAAAGTCTGGGTACAGTTCCGAGGCGAAAAGTTCATGGAAACTTAGTCTCCTGGAATTGTGGCATCCTGTGTAAAGAATGCTCCAATGTCCTTGCTTTAGTTGGTAAACATATCTGTGTGCTTTCCCTTAATATTGCTTCATTATAAGTGCTCCTAAGGATTCATATTTTGACATATAGCTAAGTTAGATTCTAGGCAGTCCTTGATCCAACCTTAGCAAAGTATAGCTAAGTCACTGCCCTACACAGGAATTCACCATTATCTAGGAAGAAGGAAGTTTGTGACCTGAGAAGGAACTAGAGTAGATACTTAGACCTATAGCTAGTTGAGTTACACCCATATATAAGTATTTACAATGGCCTAGGGGGAAGGTGGACTATGGCAAGGGCAAGAAGCCCTTGCCCCTGGCTTCTACGTTTAAGCTGACTTGAGGTGGAGTTGTTTTTTATCCCAGTTGTTAACATTGAATTTTATCCCAGTTCTTCTCTGTTTGCATTCCTCTGTTTTGTGTAAGAATCCAGTAACCTCTAGTAACCTCTTTGTATCTTGCGGGTGTATCAGCGAACTTCCCTATTTTCTTCTGTATAAAAAGTCTGATGCTCAATTTGACAAATTGAATTCAGATCCACACTCCCTTGTGTTGTGTCTGCTTGTCATTCGCCGGATTCTTGCCCACTTGCTCCAGAGAACCCGTGCCACGCAGATAGGGGATCTAAAGGGTCTGCGGCACAGTCAATGCAATCCTCACAAAAATTTCAACACAATTCTTCACAGAGATAGAAAGAACAATTCTCAACTTCAAATGGAAAAACAAACAAACCAAAATACTCAGGATAGCCAAAACCATTCTTAACAATAAAAGAACTTCTGGAGGAATCACCATCCCTGACCTCAACCTGTACTACAAAGCAATAGTGATAAAAACAGAGACAGGTTGACCAATAGAATAGAATCGAAGACCCAGAAGTAAATCCACACACCTATGGCTACTTGATCTTTGACAAAGCAGCAAAAATCATACAGTGGAAAAAAGGAAGGCATCTTTAATAAATGGTAATTGTTCCACCTGGTAGTCTGTATGTAGGAGAATGAAAAGGGTTCCATATTTATCATTTTGCACAAAGTTCAAGTCCAAGTGGATCAAGAACCTCAATATAAAACTAGATACATTGAATCTAATAGAAGAGAAGAGAAAGTAGGAAAGAGCCTCTCAAAAACATCATCACAGGGGAAGATTTCCTGAACAGACACTAATAGCTTAGACTCTAACATCAACAATTGATGAATAGGATCTCATGAAATTGAAAAGCTTAGGTAAGGCAATAGACATCATCAATAGGGCAAATCTGCAATCTACAGATTTGGAAAAAAAATCCTCATGAACCCTACATCTGAGAGAGAGCTAATATTGAAAATATACAAAGACTTAAGAAGTTAGACTCCAGAAAATCAAATAACCCAATTAAATAATGGGGTACAAAGCTAAACAGAGAAATTGCAACAGAAGCACTTAAAGAAATGTTTGGTGTCCTTAATCATCAGGGAAATGCAAATCAAAACAACCCTGAGATTCCACCACATCCCACTCAGAATGGCTAAGATCAAAAACTCAAGTGACAGCACATGCTGGTAAGGATGTGGAGCAAGAGGAACACTCCTCCATTGCTGATTGGATTACAAACTGTACAACCACTCTGGAAATCGATCTGGTGGCTCGTCAGAAAATTGGAAATAGTTCTACCGAAGTTCCAGCTATACCACTCTTCAGCATATACCCAAAATTCACCTCACCATACCACAAGGACAAGTGCCCATTCATGCTCATAGCTGCCTTATTGGTAATATTCAGCTATTAAAAACAAGGACATCATGAATTTTGCAGACAAATGGATGGAACTAGAAAATATCACCCTGAGTGAAGTAACTCAGACCCCAAAGGACATGCACGGCATTTACTCACTGATTAGTGGATATTAGCCAAAGTGTACAGAATACCTAGGGTACAACCCACAGACCATGAAGTACAACAACCAGAAAGATGCAACTGAGCGTGCTTCAATTCTACTTAGAAGGAGGAAGGAAATAATAACTCGAGGCAGAGGAAAGGAGAGACCAAGGTAGGAGAGGGGAGAGAGGGGGAAAGGGAAACAGGTTCAAGCATGTAGGGGGCAGGATAGAAGCCCAAATGGCCACGAGAATGAATGGAGATAAGCAGCTTCAGGTATGGGAGGAGGTAGGGACACTCTAGTAAGTACCAGAGACCAGGGAGTTGAGAGACTCTAAGGACTCAATGGGAGTGACCTTAGCCAAAATGTCCAACACTGGAGAGGGAGAACTTTGGAAGTGTCCACCTCCATTAAATAGACAGGGCCTCAAGCAGAGGGACAGGGTTACAAATTCATAGTCAAAATTTCTTACCTAGAACTATTTCTGTCTAAAAGAACTGCAGGGCAAAAAGTGGAGAAGAGACTGAATGAAAAGCAGTCCAAAGACTGGCTCAACTTAGGATCCATCTCATGGGGGGACACCAAGGTCTGACACTGTTACTGATAGTACAGTGCTTTCAGACAGGTGCCTGACATGGCTGTCCTCTGAGAGGCCCTACCAGCAACTGACTGAAACAGAAGCAGATACTTACACTCAACTCTTGAACTGAATTCGGGGACCCCATATGATTGAATTATGGGAAAGACTGAAGAAGCTAAAGGGGAGAGAGACCCCATAGGAAGGCCAACACTCTCGACTAATAAAGAACCCAGGGAACTTCCAGTGACTGAGTCACCAACCAGGAGCATACATGGGCTGGTCTGAGGCCCCTGGCACGAATATAGCAGAGGTCTGCCTGGTTAGTGGGAGAAGACACGCTTAATCCTAGAGAGACTTGAGGCCCAAGGGAAGGGAAAGGCCCCTGTGGGGATGAGCGTCCTCTCATAGGTAAGGGGGAGGAGGAATGGGATGAGAAACTATGGGAAGGTGTCAAGAGGGGAGGGCAACAACTGGAATGTAAATAAGTAAAATAATACTAATAAATGAAACAAAATCATCAGATATCAAGAAAATATTGGAAGTTTCATCACTACAGTTGCTAGATTGCCTCGCTGAGCTATCAAAAGACTTCGTGTTTCCATTGTTTTCACCAGAACAATTGCTTGCATTACTGACCTAAGTCATCCTGATTTATAACATATTCACTTTGAGCCCTTTAAGTCCTTCTGTTCATTGGCTGGTTGAAAAAAATAAAGTAATTTTACATTTATAAAAATATAAAATACGGGCCGGTCGTGGTGGCACATGCCTTTAATCCCAGCACTTGGGAGGCAGAGGCAGGAGGATTTCTGAGTTCGAGGCCAGCCTGGTCTACAGAGTGAGTTCCAGGACAGCCAGGGCTATACAGAGAAACCCTGTCTCAATATATATATGTGTGTATATATATATATATATATATATATATATATATATATATATATATATATATATATATATATATATATAACAATTAGTGTCAACTATCAAGTATTTTGATTAATTAATTAATTAATTTTACATCCCCATCACATTTTTCCCTCTCTCCTCTCCTCCCATGTCCTTCCTCTAACCTCACCACCCTCCTTGCTCCAACTCACCTGTATTCAGTTCTCTCCTCTTTCTCCTCATAAAAGAGAAGACCTCCCAAGGATATCAACCCACCTTGGTATATCAAGTTTCAGTAAGACTAGGGGCATCTTCTCCTATTGAGGCTAGACAAGGCAGCCCAGTTAGAAGAAAGGGATCCACAGGCAGGCAACAGAATCATAGACAACTCCTGTTCCTGTTATTAGGAGTCCCACCAGAACATCAAGCTGCACAACTGGATACTACTGTTACATATGTGCAGAGGACCTAGGTCCATCCCATACAGTGTCTAGCTGTTCAGTTTCTGCCATGACAGGTTAGTTGATTCTGTAGGTTTTCTTGGTATCCTTGGTCCCTCTGGCTCCTTCAATCCTTCCTCCCCTGATTCTCCAAGCTCTGACTAATGATTGGCTGTGGGTTTCTGCATCTGTTACCATCAGTTACTGGTGAAGCCTCTTTGATGACAGTTATGCTAGACTCCTGTCTCCAAGGGTAGTAGAATACCACTAATCGTGTCTGGATTGGGTTCTCACATATGACATGGGTTTCAAGATGGGCCAGTCATTGGCTAACTATTCCCTCGATTTCGGCTCCATCTTTGCCCCTGCATATCTGGTAGGCAGCACAAATTGTGGGTAAAGTGTGTGTGACTGGATTGGTGTCCCAATCCCTCTATAAGATGTCTTGCTTGGCTATAGGAGATGGCTGTTTCAGGTTCCATATCCTCCATTTCTAAGTGTCTTATCTTGGGTCAATCTCATAGATTCCTGTAAATTTCCATTGTCCTTCATTTCCAGCTCATTCCAGAGATGAGGACCCATTTCAGTTGTTCTTTCCTTACTTGATCCCCACTGTACAATCCTTACTCCCTCTTCCACCCAGTCCCTTTTGTTCATCCACCCAAGTTTCTAGACTATTTGCCTTTCTCAATGAGATTCAAGGGTTTCTCCCTTGTGCTTTCCTTGTTACTTAGCTTCTTTGGGTCTGTCAATTGTAGCATGGTTATCCTGTAATTTATGGCAAACATCCACATATAAGTGAGCACATACTTATTATAGTAATGCATGCCTTTCTGGGTCTGGATTACCTCACACAGTATGGTCATCTCTGTGTGATCCATTTGCCTGCAGATTTCATGATATTGTTTTTAATAGCTAAGTAGTAAGTATCCCATTGTGTAAACTTACAACATTTTAAAAAATCTATTCTTCAGTTAAGGGACATCTCGGTTGTTTCCAGTTTCTGACTATTACAAATAAACCCACAATAAATATTCTTGATCAAGTGTCCTTGAAATGCAAATAAAAAACAACTTAGATTCCATCTTGCCCCTGTCAGAATGACAAAGATCAAGAATTCAAGCAACAGGTCATGCTGGAAAGGATGTGGATCAAGAATACTTCTCAATTTCTGGTGTGACTACTCAAACTTGTTTAACCATTTTGGAAATGAATTTGGTAGTTTCTTAGAAAACTAAGAATAGTTCTATTAAATACCCAGCCATATCACTCCTGGGCATATACACAAAAGATGTTCCCTCATTTACCACCTATCTTTATAGAAGTTTTCCTAAAAGTTTCAAACTAAGTATACAGAAAGTAATATAGCACCAATATTACTAAATAAAAATTTAACAATCTTATATAAATCTTAGAAGAAAATTAAATTCATCTTTAATAAACACAATTTAACAAGTAAGCAAAATTAATGTTTCCTTTATTAAACTGTAGCAGCTATGTATTGTTAGTTTTCATATGCAACAGGAGTTAAAATTTGTACAAAGAATAAGATAATGAAAATTATGGATTTACAGAATTCCTATGTAAAAAGAAGTGGAAAATACCAGCTTTATAATGAGACATGAACACAAATGTAGAATATGAATTTAAGTGAGAAGAATTAGTGTACAAGCACATAAACTGATAACACCTGAAAAATCTGAATTTTAATGTCATGTATGCTTGAGACAACTTTGAAAAAATATCCTCAAACTTATGTGGCAGCATCAATATTGCACAAATACAAAGACAACTTGTGGGACATCTTTTTGGGTATTGTTTAAACTTCAACAGTTAACACAAAACTCAATGATAACAGTATCATTGAGAAGTAAACAAGCAAAATTATCTAACAGCACTGACAACTTCAGGGAGTGAATTGTGTTTTGAATTTAGAATGTTAACAGAAACACTTTCAATAACTGTTAAAGAATGGAGCAAAACCAACATATAGGAACAAAGGGGTTGTCTGGAGAAAAAAAATAAGAATTGTTAGTCTTTCATTCCTATAACAGTATGGTTTACCAATTATTCAGTATGTTCATGAGAAGTGTCATTGTAATCACTCCAGGTAATTTTCAGTAAAAATCACAAACAGTGCTGTATAGTCAGACCTCACCCTCTACAAAACAAGACTTAAACATTTTGATAAGCAAAAGTCAAGATAATTGAGTGAACAATAGAAATCCTTTTTAAAAAAAAGTATAAGACAAATAACTAGTAAATATTTCAGAGAAACACTAGGGAAAGTATTCCTGTATGAGTGTTAAAGAGTTCTTTAAAATGGAGTGATATTGTCAGTAGAAATAAAGAATGTGAGTATTTAATTTAATACAGAAAGATTGAGAATCCATTGCTTCTATTATAAAAGGAATCCATGACCTAAAATTATTATATTATGTACTAAAAGATTACATTCAGTCATGTAATATGAATTTATTAGTTTTTTATTACATATCAAGAAGAAATAAGGCTTAAACTCAATTAGAGGATGAAGTGAACACAGTCTCAACAAGAGACTGCTGCAGACAGAAGTCAGAGGGTTGTTTGTTGGGAGTCTCTGCAAGTGGTTCTCATATTTCCTTCTTTAACATCCCCAGACATGCCCTTTCTCGGGTAGTTACATGGAAACGTTGGTCTTACACGGGAGAAGACCTGTTTCCTAAGTCATTATCTCAAAGACAGTGTTTCAAGCAGAGTGACAACAGTAAGAGAGCATCCCTCAGAACAGACGGGAAATAGAAATCCATGTAAGACTGTAGGATTCTCCAATTTCAATATCTAACCTCAAATACTAAGCATAGCTGGATAGCCTGTCCTGTAATAACAAGAGTATGACGTATTTAAGATAAGGGCAATGGAAATGTGGATTTAGCTTTTTCTCCCTCATGAGAATGAATAAGTAATGACAAGAATCCACCCAAGGAGTTTTCTAACAAATTAAAAAGCACTGACATTCTATACAACTTATATCAATAAACATTAAAATATATCACAGAGGAACAAAATTACACACATATAATGAGTAATTCCTACCTTCTAAGAATTCTATGGTATTCACACAACACATATGTAAATAGTTATACAAACTCATTTTAGGCTGGTTTAATTATTTAACAATGTTTATTAATGTCTTACTAAATAGGCACATATACTTTGCTCTGACAATTTAAACACATAAAGAATTATCCAAGGAAAATAATTTAATTGATCCCCCAAATTTTGTACAACAGTTCCATAGAAGATTTGTTTATAATGTGAAAAAGTTTAAGTGCCTGAACTAACCTTCAAGGGGTAATTGGTACATAAATCATTTCTTGTGCATTTTGAAGATTGATTACATAGAAGTCATTTAAAGTGAAGTTAAAACTTCTAGTTAATGAAATGTACTGGTGTTGAGTGATCAATTTTGTTAATGCTTACATCTATACATGCATGCAAACATAAAATATCATAAGCTAAAATGCTCATAATTATAATTTATTAGGGTGAGCTCATTCCATGATTGTTGATTCATTCATAATTTAAGTGACTCTCCTGCAATAAAAATAGTTTAAGACAGACAAACACCCAAGTTGTACATCATAGTATGGCAGAATATTTTTAAAACCTGTGGCGATGTTAGGAATACTATTTGTATTTTGTTTATCCTGTGAGGTTTTATGAGCAAATGGAAAAAAATATCCTTACAATAAAAAGGAATTGCTTAGATAAGCAAACACTTCAAGACTGAGCAACCGCACTTTTTTGTATTCCTAATTCTTGTGATGGCAGCCTGTGAAGATCCATTCACCAATATCTCTGGAAACATTTCCAACAGGATAGTCCTTATGGGCCTGAAGATTCTACTAGATACTAGACTGTACAGATCATGGCTGCATTCTTCTTTGACAAACTGGTTTAGAATTATACAATTCCTCAGTTTACAATGTTCTCCACACATATTAAGGTTATCAGGTATGGCCCCTTGAGGCTGCCATTGCACCATGCTTTTCTACCTAGTACATCTCTGCTTAAACTTATATGCTCCCTGTAAAACACTGAGTCCCGGAAGAAGGGAAGAGGGGACCTTATTCAGAGACTATAGCATGTGCCGGATTTTAAAAACAACAACAACGAACCATTTATATTTGCTATATGGTTATAATGAAACACTGTGACAGAAATGGATAACTGATAAATTGACTGTTAAAAATGAATGAATAAAAATCTCAATGTTATTAACATGATTACTTGGTATGGTACAAGTACCAAAATGGGAAAGATGATGGTGTGTGGCACAGGAGGAACTCTCCTTTCTTGTCTGAAGAAACATAAGTGGTACATCTACTTTGAAACAGTTTGAGTATTTCCTTATAAAGCTCTCTGCATGCTCACACCAGCTAATACAGGCATTTGGCTTGGGATACATTCCTAGATGTATTGAAAATGTGCATAACATTACATTCTACTATATGGAACAGCCTCACTTAGAATTGCTCAAAACTAAAAGAATTTGAAATACAATTTTACCCAGATGAATGGAAAGCCAAGTGTGGTACATCCTTATGGTGAAGTAATTATCCAGCAAAAATCCAAAACAACAACATCAACTATGAACTATCATGCTGCTTAAAGATATAGTAGGGAGTTAGAATTTTTTTTTTTTTAACAGACAGGAGCATGTCTGGAAGTGGTGCCAATTCAAGATTTCAAGCTATGTGCAAATGAGACTATCAAACTTTTGACAGATTAACATGATGAAGTTATTCAAGTTTAAGTGTTAGAAGAGAAGGGATGAAGAGCTGATACAAATTAGTATTTTAAGAACATAAACTCTTGTTTATGACTATAAACAATTTTCATACTACAGTGGATATTCACTACTTTTAAAAAGCCACAGCACAAGTATGAACCTAGAGACACTAATAGTGAATGAGGATCTCTCTCACAATTTCCCTAACTGCACATGTGAATGTAACATTTGAAATTAGAGATAATGAGGACAAGCATTCATAAACTCCAGAATCTTGCCCATCTCAGTCATATATTACGTTTATTTGTTGGTTAGTGCTTAATTTAAATTCTTGAATTAAACAGATCTACATATGCAGAACTAGATGATTGAGCTTAGATACCTGTGTTGATAGTCCTGACGTCTGGAATGAGATCTCAGTGAGCTTCTTCTGTGAAATCTATTGATGAGGCTGTGCATGGGATTTGAAATTGTTTCTCCTGCTCTGCATCCTGAATTCCATATGATTTACAGTGACTGAGGTCCCACTGGACAGCCAATAATACAGACATATTCTGTTAGCAGGGAAATTTCAGTGATGGTGAAAGTCAGATCAGCATACTGGAACCACCTTTCAGTGTGACATTGTCACACATCTGGTCAAACAAATTAATATTCCCATCTGGAACAGTGCTTTTGGCAGGAACAGTTAATACTAAAGTCACATGACCCCTAAGTTTATAAAACAAAACAACAAAGAATGTGTTAGCTTTTCATGCCATCAGTCCAAGAAAATGAAGCCTTTTATCTTTCTGAATCCTCAGTCATTTTTACCTTCCACTAGGCCACCTCTTATGTTTTTCTTGGCCACGTATGTCCTTTGTTATAGCGAGTTTCTTTGGAAAGCATCAGCATACACTAGACCAATAATTACTTTTACATAAATCTTTGAAAATATTCTTTCCTACATCAGCACCATGAGAAACTGAAACACTGCCTGGTCAGGTCAGCAATGAGGTGTGTGGTACCGATCTCTTTGTCAGTATTCTTGCTGTGATTCTCCTGCAAGAGTGCAGAGAGAGAGAGAGAGAGAGAGAGAGAGAGAGAGATTGTCTTATGCTCTGTCTGGGAATTGCAGATTGAAGACTAGTTTCACTGTGGTGAAACACACTCCCATCCCAAGAATAACCATTAAGCTTTGACATGTGGTCCTTACCAAGTGTGCATGCAGAGTTTCATACCATCATGATCTAAAAGTGCTGTAAGTCATGTGTAATTCTTTAAGTAGTTATATACATTAAGGACCTAATTGCATACATTTATTTGTGCGTGCATGTACATGTTTGCCTGTGTATCTCTCTCTCTCTCTCTCTCTCTCTCTCTCTCTCTCTGTGTGTCTGGGTGTGTGGGTGGGTGTGTATGTTTTTACCCTCTAAACATGGCATGGATATGGAGGCCTGAGGGCAACATTTAGTAGTTAACATTCTCCTTCTACTAGGCAAGTTGTACGCTTGAACTCAGGTTATCCGGGTTGGCTGCAAGTGCCTTTAACCATTGAGCTATCTCACTAACCTCAATTTAATATATTGTTGTGTGAACAAACATTCACAACTTTCTGAGATACAATCTTAAGTATAAAGTTACCGTGATGACTATATGATTAACTTTTTATATGGCTGCACATAAGTTGGGTGATCAAATGGTTATTAGCATATGAATTCCAAATCTTACATTTATCTCATTGTGAACTCCCTAGTCATACTGTATCTCTTTAACATATTAACAATTACAATTTGAAATGTAAATTAAGAAAATATCTAATAAAATAATTGGAAAAAAATAAAAAAGAGAATATTGATACTTATTTCCTTCTGTCTGCAATTGTTTTAGCACAGTAGAGTGTAAGATTTTAATACTAGATTATTGCTAATTATCATTATGACCAGCCAATTCTATACTAGTAGTAATTAGTAATGAATATAAAACTACGGTGTCTAATGTTCAATGAAATATTAGATGCTATTGTTTCTCATTTACTAAGTTTGACCATTTGTTTTACTGACATTTTTTAGCCAACTGATTAGTTCTATTTTCTTTCTAAAAGATTAGCGTTTGAGAGATGTGAGTTACAGGATCCGGTTATATCAATTTCCTTTCTTTGTCCACCTCAGTGAAATTTCTACTGATACAAAAACCACCAAAACCACACATCAAGAAAGGGTTGGTGTAGTAGAAGGCTGAATAATTCACTTCAAAAATATTCGGCATGTGAATAATGTAGATTGAGCATGTATGGCATCAGGACAAGAAGGGTCACTCACAAGAGCTGTTCTGTATATCCTGACTTAGGTGCTATTGGTGCTGTTTCCTGAACATGGGGTTGGGGGGGGTGCAAAATCAACCATTTCTTATCAGAGGTAAGAAGCATCATAGCCCAAGTGAAACCTTTCCTCATTGTTTTGTCTCCAGAATTGCTGAAATTCAAATGTATATGCATAGTCAAGGCATCTATTCTGAAACCAGGATGTTACTATAATTCCAAGGACTGAAATTACCATGAAAAAATGATCCCATAAAGTCTAAAGAACTGGAAAATTAAGGGTTCCCTGGAGCCCAGAATTCTGGTAGAGACAATTCCTCCCCCTCCAAGCCCCGTTCCTCTCTTTCCTCAACACAGCCAAAGAGCAGCAGTTGGGCATTTGTAGCAGGGGGCATAGATGTGAAAGCTTTAGGAAGCAGGCAACTGTATTTATATGAATCATTTTGGAACAGAACTCTGAGAAAACATGAACTTCATAGAAATATTGAATAGTGCAAAAAAACATTCAAAGCTGTAGGCATAAAATGAGTTATATTTTTCTTTGTAACACACTTGGAGATGGTTCATAAGTGGGAACAACAGCATTTTAAGTGAACAAGGATGGACGATTTTCAATAACTAAGCTTGTATACTGCTTTCCATCTCTCCTAGGATATCTGTTCTGTAGGGCAAAGCTGCACTGCCACAAGTAATGGTTACCGAGTTCATATATCTCATTATAGAAGGAGGCACAGGCTTAGAGGACAAGGGCTGACATAGGTACCTCAAGTCATTTTTCAGAGCAACTTCATGGCATGGTACTAAAAGGAGAGTGATTCTAAGATGGAGGAGAAGAGATGAAACAAGGAGGTGTGTGTTTCTCACATGCCAGCATCTGTCTTTGGAGGAATAGATGCATGTTCACGATTTTCAACTTCTTCTTGTAAGTGACTATATAGATAGTGTCATCTAAACCAAGCCTGAGTCAGTAGTAATTGACTTTACTAATTGTCGTGAACATTTATTAAATGTCGTGAACATTTGATGAGCTATTGTTCGGGAACTCTCCTAAGCACTAGATAGATGAAAGCCAGCTGTGTGTTTTCATGAGGTTGGTTGAATTTACACTTATAAAGAGAGCAAGTAGGATCAAAGGTATTTAAACCAAATTCATAACTGAAACAAACAAAAGCTAGGAAGTCTGGCAGGAATATTGTTGCTACCAGACACACACACAAACATTCATGCGCACGCACAAGCTCACTTAAACTTATATGAGAAATTCCACTGACTATTCTGATAAGTTAACACCATATACAGCACTTCTAAGATATTTTTATTACATAACAATATATTATTAATTTTCTAAAATTTTCATATATACATATATTTCATTTTGACCATATTCACTACCCACACAAACATCTTCAACAATTCCAAATCCTACATTCTCCAAACTTGAACTTAGACAGTTATCATTTCAGAAGTGAATAAGGATGGGCTCAAGGTCCTTAACACTAGGTGAGGAGCTATTGATCATTGGTAGCTGCTAAGGAAGGGAGAGTCAGTTTAAATTAGGTTTGTAGTCCCTGGCACCTCACCAAGATCCAATGGCTGACTCTGAACACATGCATACATATGCAGCCACATATACATAGCATAAATTTAACTCAGTGATTATTTTTATAGATATCTTTTAAAAATATTTATTTATTCATTGTGTATCCATGGGAATGTGTAGCATAATTGACACTTATATCTCTTCCATCACAGCTATATCATATGAATAATGCTCCAATGATTGTCATAGTGGATATATCAGTTGATCTCAAATAAAGGTAAAATCAATAGAATTCATTGATTGTTGTCACCAATCTAAACATGTTTTTTTAATTAACTGATCCTGTTCTTTAATATTTCATATATGTATAAAATAATTCTGATTACTTCCAGTTTCCTCTTATCTTCTTCCCACACCTGTGACCCACCTCCCTTCCCTACCTTACCTAGATTTATGACTTCTAGTTTTATGACCTGGAGTTTATCCACAGTCCTCAGTGTAAGCACTGGATAGGAACTTTCTACTGGAGCTTTGTGTGATCAACAGTGAGTACACAATAGGAGTCTCTGACCCTCCACCTTCCAGATATACCAAAATTATGTAATAATTCAGTAATGAAGATATAGTCACAAGATCCCTCAACCTCATTTATACCTGACTAGTGACAGGCTCATTCATTAACAGACACAGTGCAGGTACCCACAGCCACAGTAAAGTGGTCATTGCAATGGCTCGCTTTCCCAGAAGATAGCATTTCACAGCCTTTCTATCTACTAGCTCATACATTCTTGCCACCTTCTCTTTCACTGTGTTCCATGAGATTTTGAGGGAATGGTCTAAACAACTGGTTTAGGGGTGAGCACCGAGCTGTCATTTATCTTGATCAATGTGTGTACCTATGAGTAAATTAGTCACAGTTCACTGGAAAGTGAGGCTTCTTTGAATAAGGCAGCATTAAACAGTTGTTTAAGGGTATGAACATAAATATTTATAAGTCAATTTGACACTATGATAATTTAGCTAATCAAATACAGTATACATTTTCACACTGAAGCCTATGCTTTCCCTTAGCCATGGGGTTTTGACCAGGTCTATATTCCAAGAAATAGTTTTTATTCCTCTGAAGCAAGACTCAAATTTAATCACAGTGTTCCATTACCCTCATAAAAATAATTTCACTATTTTATCTACTGGTCATGCTTTGCCTGACACAAAAATTCAGAAAACTGGAGACAGGATCTTGAGCAGATACTATGAAGGAGGTCTGTTTACTGGCATGTTCCTCATTTATTATTTAGCCGGATAAGTCTAAATTTATTATTTAGTCTTATAAGTTAAGACTACCTACTCAAGGTGGGCATCACCTATAATAGACTGGATCGCTCATGTCAATCATTAATGAAGAAGGTGATCAAGAGACACACTAACAGGCCAATCCTATGCAGACATTTTCCCATTTGAGAGTCCCTCCTCCCAAATGACAGTAGCATGTGTCGAGTTGAAATAAAACTGTCTACAACAGCACATTTTGGGATATTGAAAGCCAGCATGTAGAAGATTACAGCTTAGTTACAGCTTGGTTTCTTTCTATCATTTACGGTGTATCTTCAGTAAATGCAGTTTAGTTCTCTTGGGCAACCCAGAGAAATGGCAAAAGCCTATATGATTTTGGTATCCTCAGAGAATTTTCTGACTAGACACTCACTGAGGAATTATCTCACAACTCACACAGGGATTTTCTCCTCCAGCTTTTAGTAGTAGCTTTTCCAGACATTCAGTTATTTCCATTCCTTTCTAAATGCATAACGTTTATATTTTAGTGGGTCACATGGACTTTCTTTGAAATCAACTCCTCCCCCCACCCCCGCCCGGGCCCATATTGTCCCTGATCCTAAAACCTTCCCTGCTTAAACCTTTGTATCCCTAGTATTTTCCTCTGCTTTCATAGAACCTAAGAGGTTCTACTACCTTCTACCCCTAAGGTATCCCCTTCCCAATTGTTTTTTTCTAGTTTTCTGTCTTCTACATGAATTTCATGTGGAACACACACTATTGAACTAGATCTGACATTTTTAGCCCTTATTCTTATTCTTTTGTCCATTAACAGGAGCAAATATCTTTCGTTAGGTTTTATACCATAAAAGTGGATGTGTAGTATTGGTACAACCCAGAGTCTGAAGGATTCTGTAGTTGTAGTTATGGCTCATTAATTTGCTCATACTGACCTTCACTTAGGACAATTTTCTGCTGGCAACCTATAGAATGGGCACGGGAGAAGAAAACTTGCTTGCTTTTCCTGATTTCTCTCACTCTTGTTAAGCAAGTCTATTTTAGCATTAATGCCTATTTCTTTGGAATACTGAAATATACCAAAGACCAGTTATGGCATCCATTCTCATGGGCTGAGCAACTATTAGGTTCTTGGACCTCTTTTCTATAGACAGCCACTGTTCATTGTTAAGTTGGCTGAACTATAGCCTGTAAGCCACTCTAATAAATATTTCTTGTGTGTGTGTGTGCATGTGCATATCTGTGTCTGTCTGTCTATCTGTCTGTCTGTCTGTCTATCTCTGTCTCTTGAAAGGATTTAATCAAATTGATCTGGTAAAATCTCCTTTGAAAACTTCCTATATATCTTCACCACAGAGACAAGGTCAAATGAAATCAAAAGCCTTTCAAATAAACAACAAGTTTATGAATTTATTATAGAAATCCAGATTCTGAAAGACTAAAAACTAAGGAACAGAGAAATCCTATGGAAGACAAAAAAGGATAGAGAAGGAAGGAGAGCGAGACAGACAGACAGACAGACAGACAGACAGACACACACACACACACACACACACACACACACACACACACACACACACAGAGAGAGAGAGAGAGAGAGAGAGAGAGAGAGAGAGAGAGAGAGAGAGAGAGAGAGAGAGAGAGAGAGAGAGAGAGAGAGAGAGAGAGAGATTCTTTCTTTTCATTTTTACCTGGTGAGTACTGCCCATGACTGGAAAAAAAAACTTTGCTTGCAGTCATCTAGAGAAGACTAATTAAAGTTAGTTTATACCCACATGTGTCACTTTTGGAACTCAAAGGCAAGTCAGTAAAGATGAGAGAGACAAGGCACCTCTATTCTAAAAGTAAATCTAGTGTTCTACTGAGTTTCATATTTTACAATATGCTACATGAAGACACAGTGAAGTATGGATTAGCTTTGCTCTAATAAACAACAGCAGTAAGTTAGACAACAGAGGAAAGATGGGTTAGAGGTGAGGTAGAGAGGGCTTCACATAGCTTTCTGGTTTTGGTGGGTGGGAATAAACAGCACACTTCAAAAAAAGTGGAGCATATAATTTGCAAATGGAAAAAGAAGATAAATCATTTGAAATGTTGGGTCTGTTGTGAATAGAGAGCCATCACACTTTGAGAAACATTTCCTGAGGCTGCAATTTAGCAGAACTCCAGAGATGAATGTGCAGGGGGATTCATCTCTGTTTTGTTAATCAAAGCAATGGAAGGAAGCTAAATGTTCATCGATACTAGATACATTATACAAAGGGTGGTGATTCATGACCCAAGACACTCTGCTGCCAGTGCAAAATTAAATGCATATTTGTGTTTTTGCACCCACTTGGAAAGATGCCTATAACATATTTTTGATGAGAAAAGTAACGGAATGATATTCCCTATAATTTTAAATAAATTCTGTGTTCTTAAGAGGGGAAAAAGACCAAGAGGACAATAGGAGACAAGTACCCAGGACAGAGGAGCCAAAACCTTAAAATCCATTGTTGATGCTTTGCAGGGAGTTCAACATTTGGCAATAGATAATTATGTATCCACACAGATACTTACTTTTTCTTGTACTAGTATAGATTCTGTTATGCTTCCCCTTCTCCACCTCTGATGCAGCCATACACTTCAAGTGTTGATGTTTGAATCCTAATCAGAGTGATAGGAAATACAGAATTGATTTCTTTTAGAGGAGGTCATGAAGACAGGCCAGCATGATGGAGACTTTACACTAAGAACAGATAATTCCATGCTGTCTTCTCTACCATCTCATTTGCATACAACTCTGGGAGAAGCCATCTCCTGCAAGGTAGCTGGGGAAGGTGGTTATAGTTTTACCAAGCCTGATTCCACTTTCATCTTTATCATTATTATTATTAGATATTTTCTTTATTTATATTTCAAAGGTTATCCCTTTTCCTAGTTTCCCCTCTGAAAACCCTCTCTCGCTTCCCCCTCCCACTGCTCAACAACCCACCCACTCCTGCTTCCTGGCCCTGGCATTCCCCTATACTGGGGCATATAACCTTCACAACATCTCAAATTCAAAGCCAATTAGAATAAAGCGATGGTGCTTCAGCTCCCTGTTTTGCCATTTTCTTATGGTAGGCTAAACTGACTAAGAAATGTAAACACATATTCATAGCAACATATTATGGTATGGCTATGAAGCATACCTCGGATTTATAGGTTTTATTTCTTAGTCTTCAACTAGTGATCCTGTTTGGAAGACTGAGGAAAGCCCTAGAAAAGAATGTCTGACTGGAAGAGCTGTATTTCCAAGGAGAAAGCCTTGAGGATTATCATAGTCTAACTTCTCCAGGTAACCTAATGGTTGCCATGTATTCTCCACCCTGACAAACTAAAGTCCTTCACTCCATGATCCAAAATAAAACCATTCTCCTTAAGTTGCTTCTTGACCGGAATTTAGTGACAGCAACAGCAAAAGTAGCAATGCATCACATTAAAAAATTTCCCCAGTAACTTACCATAATCAGCTATTAGCTCACAGTTTCTGTAAGTCGGTGACTCAGAAACTGCTGAGCTGGCTGTTTCTCAGTCAAGACACCTTTCTCTTTGGGTAATAGATACAGCATTTTCAGGATCTCTGTTGTGATCTCTCTGAACACAGCTGGCTCTTGGCTCTGGAGGCTTCAGTTACTTACCAGACCAACAACTCTCTCCAAAGCACAGCTCCTCTCATCAGAATGCCTGTTTTATTTCTACCTGTAGTCTTGCTTCTTATTATCTTTTTCTGTGAAACACTCTTCTAAAAAGTACTACAAAAGCTTGAACACCTCCCAGTTTATTTGAGGTAGGCATCAAAGGTAGAGAATGATGGCTTGATATGTACATACTGAAATAACCACCACAGCCAGTCAATGAACATGTCTGTTTCTTTACATATTTAACATTTTCCTTCCTTTCCAGTTAATTTTGTTTTCATTTCTTTATTAGTTCATTTGATTACAGAATACGTTGTATTTTCTTTTATGATTCCAAGTATGAAATTACACTTGGTGACCACTATCTCTCCATTTCCCCTTGTCTTTAGCTCGGGGCAACCATTATTCTACTCTCTACTATATAGGGCAAAACTCTTTTATTGTGTTCCTAAAATACGGTCCATCAGTAGATGTTTTTTCCATGTCTTGTTTATCTTACTTAAATGACTAGCATGTTCACTTATTTTGCAAATTTCACCATTTCTTGAAGTATGATGAATGCACCTGATTTGGGGTATGATTATATTTGGAAATTTCTATATTCTCTGATGATAAACATTGATAGAAATGTAATTTTTCTTATTTATGTTGCAATTTTTAAGAATTAAATTTAAAATATGTTCTATATTTATGTCTCCTTTGTTCTTGTTTATATAGCCGGTTTGTGCCATGGTGACCTCAAACTCCCTGTGTAGGTGAGGATGAGTGGTTGGCATTCTTGCCTCCATTTCTCATATATTAGGTTGTGAATGCCTGATACCATGCATGACTAATCCATAGTTTTGATTTCTTTTCCCTCATTTTGTGACTTCTAACTAATTTCTGTTACCATTGTAAATAGCAGCCATCTGTAGTTCATAGCTAACGCTGCCATCTGAGTTCTTCAGGCACACTTATCCCTTTCTTGTTATTAATCAATACAACTGTATTCATTCCTTTGCTTGTTGTTAATGGTAATGACCAATTCATCTATTTCACAATTCTTAATTGTAAGATTATTTTCTTCAGAGTAATCAGCAGAAAATAAGCAATGTATATACTTGAGAAAGACTAATTTCTTCTGGGCATGTAGCTCAACAGGGAGAATACAGGCGTAGTGTGCATGAAGCATTAGGGTAATCCTCAGTGTAGAACACATAGGGTGTGGTGGTGCATACCTGTAATCTCAGCACTCTTGACATAGAGGCAGGATGCCACATCTTTAATACTATCCTAAGCTACATAGTTAGTGACTATCCTAGGATAAATAGGAAACTATCTCATAAACAAATACATTTAAGGATACATAATATAATTATTAAGATAATAACCATACATACTTTCATGCCATTACAGAAATAACAATCCAAATGAAAAAATAAACACTTTAATATGAAATAATCTTTTTTATTAAATAGCAGATTGTTGATATTTAACAAGCCCACAGACCCATACAATAATATATATATATATATATATATATATATATATATATATATATATATATATATATATAATTAGAGTTCACCTGTATAATAATTGTAGGAGTTACAAATTACTTAAATATTCCAGAATTTGATATAGATGTATCACAGTTTTATTTCTAACATTGAGTTTGAATTGCAAAAAGGACTTAGTTCCTATAAAAATTATCTTAGCAACGTGGCTTCTAAGATTTTTTTTTTTTTTTTTTTTTTGGTCACTACAAACTATAGAAAATCATTAAGCATCAAATAAAATAAATAACTCAAGTTATAGGCATACAAGTGATGGCAGTAAATCAAAGATCAAATAGAAAAGAGAGGGATTTAAAAAAAAAAAAAAAACGTAGAAGGCAAAAACACTGACCTAGCATCCAGATATCTTTAGGAACAGCCGGGAAACAATTCTGAGGTCCTTGAAATAAGCTGAGCATTAGTAAGAAGGACAAGTGCTTCTGGTGGATGTCCATTTTAAGTCTAATCTAAGAAAAGGAAATAGAGGGGANATACAAGTGATGGCAGTAAATCAAAGTTCAAATAGAAAAGAGAGGGATTTAAAAAAAAAAAAAAAACGTAGAAGGCAAAAACACTGACCTAGCATCCAGATATCTTTAGGAACAGCCGGGAAACAATTCTGAGGTCCTTGAAATAAGCTGAGCATTAGTAAGAAGGACAAGTGCTTCTGGTGGATGTCCATTTTAAGTCCAATCTAAGAAAAGGAAATAGAGGGGATGAATATGATCAGATTTCTTTATATGCATTTATGAAAATATCAGAAGAAACCCCTTGCTTAATACAATTAGTGTAGCATTAAAAAGTAAATTAGGGATTGGACAGATGTCTTGGTAGTTAAGAACATTTGCTGTTCTTCCAGACATCCTAGGTTTGATTCTCAGCACCCAGATGACAGCTTAAAGCCATTTGTCACTCCAGTTTTAAGAGATCTTACTTCCTATTCTGGATTCATAGGCACCAAGCACACAAGTATTGCATAGATACACATACATATAAGGAAACACAAGGAAAAATTAAAATTATTTCAAAAGCCAATTAAATTTTACAAGTAGGAAAGGAAAATATCTAAATGAATATCCCTTCAGTGGGTTCATTAAATTTACAAAATGAAATTATTATAAGTATTAAAGCAACAGAGCAAATTAAACATAGCATCTGGAATAATGTGTCCTCACTACATGCCAAGATGTGTAAAATGAGGAATTCTTGAAATTAAGAACTTACAGAACTGTCAAAAGACAATCAAATAAGTTTTTTACATTTTTGGAAACAATGTGACAAAATGTCCTATCAAGTACAAGAAGACAATGGCAAGATGAATAGAGTAATATTTCTCAGATAGCAAGAAAACACCAGCAAGTTAACATAGAAAATATTTATAGCAACAAATATGAATGAGCTACAGCAAAGTGCAATTGTATATGTGTGTTTAGAATAGAACAAAACTAATGTTCTAGAGATGTCCACAAATAATGAAACCCCAGAAAGGCAAATGATTATTAGTCACTGTGTCATAGAGTGATTTTTAAATTGCTCTTAAATTAAATATAGATTATTTCATTATAAGTTACATATACTAAAAGACACAAAGACACATATGTAAATATGATCAATGTTATACTTGAAACAATGTTTAATATATAAGTAACAAATAGTCAACATATGTTAATTTAGGTCATTGGACAGAAGTAAATTTGAAAAAGAACTCAAACAAAAGAGAAAATAGGTTGTTACTAAAATTGAGATCTTTAAATGATCAGGGAAGCTCACTGTGTCTAAATACAGCCATAACTGCTGTATAAACCACCTTTGGACTGCAGTAAACCTCCCAGCTGATTTAACTAGCCATAACATGAGAGCAAAGATAAGCTCAATGGTATTTAAATTGGTTCAGAGCTTTTCATGAATCATGTGCTACTTAATACTGAATCTCAACACATAAAAGGTAAACAGGGATTTCTCAATTTACTGAATGGATAAATCTCATTTTCTTGTCGCAATTATACTGTGTTTGGCCTAGGTTTAGGTGCTGGGTTTTAGCAGAAAATATAAGTAAACACAATCTGACATTTACTGTAGTTAGTGGATATAGTTAAAAATTAATTAAATGTAAATAATTTGATACACAAATTATGGTTTCAGGAAGCAGGTTTTAATGTAATGTTTTAAATGATATGTCATCAATTATGTAGAAATGTAAGAATTGATTTAAAGTTAAGTGGTTAAATAAAACAAAATTAATAAGTATCAGAAAAATATAATTATAATGGTAGAGATTAAAATGGCCTTGTGCAAAATTTACTCTCTATTATTGATTAAATATAGGAATATAATTACTTTGGAATATAATTATTCATAATAGTGTCATTATTCTTAGCTTGAAACCAATTCACAGAAAGAATATGAGAAGACAATCTGAGGTCATGAGTAAAATGTCGACTGTTAGTTTTCCTATTTCTGAACATGAGAAAACATTGGTAAATGTGAGAAATTTATGATTAAGTATCAAAGTGGATGGAAGAAATTAAAGAGACCATGACAGACAGGGAAAATGATTGAGGTATGTCAGTGAGATTATTGTGAACTCATTAAATATACCTGGATAGAAGTAGTAAGAAGTCCAGAGGTTCAGATGTGGAAAATGAGTATGATTTATGTCAGACAAGCTTTCCAGATAAATGAAATGTCAGTTATGAATGTATTGAATTTCTTCTCATTTTAATTAATGATCATTTTGAACTTTTCTTCTTTCTTTTTAATGAAAAATAAATGGACTGTGTATACCCTGGAAGATACAAACAGAGAATATTCAGAGTGAGTGACACCAAGCCTTAGAAGGTTTAAAATCGTTATAAAGTCACTTTAATTAAGCCAAGACACAGAAAATAAAAGAGCTATGGTGATGGTTGGAATATGCTTGGCCTAAGCAGTGATATTATTACGAAGTATGGCCTTGTTGGAGTAGGTATGGCCTTGTGTGTCACTGTGTGCAATGGGCTTGGAGACACTACTCCTAGCCAGTCTTCTGTTTGACTTCACAACAAGATGTAGAATTCTCAGCTCCTCCAGGGCCATTACTGCCTAGATGCTGTCATGCTCCTGCCTTGATGATAATGGCCTAAGCCTCTTAACCTGTAAGCCAGTCACAATTCAATGTAATCCTTTATAAGAGTTGCCTTGGTCATGGTGTCTCTTCACAGCAGTGGAAACCCTAACTAAAAGACCTATATAATTTAGCTGTGACTTAAATAAGGTCTAAAAGTCGACTAATTAAGTAACTAAGTACGTTCACTGAATCGTGGACTTTCCTTAAAGTAAAATTCAAATAAACACACATATATATATATATATATATATATATATATATATATATATATATATAAATGTTAAATAGAGTAAAATACTCACAAACCGGACGTACCTACGTATATATGGTACATATAAGGGTCACAGAAAAGTTGCCAGAAGACAGTTTAAAGTCCTCTGGAATTCAAATTATAGATGAGCTATCCCTCCCGCATTTTGGAACAAATATAAAAAACACTGTCCCCTAAATTCAAATAGCAACAAGAAAATCTTTCCAATTGAAAAAGAAACGTGAATGGACAAAAGCTACCTAAAGTAATCAAAGATATATATAAAAACCAGAAAAATATGATTTAACTTTCTTACTATGAAAATATTACAAATCAAGTTGTTTTAAATTTTTATATTATGTTGACATCCTTAAAAGTAGTATTTCATGTAATTAAGAAAAAAATTAAGTTTCGTACTACATTATTAAAGGTTTGGCAAATTGCTATGGGGAGGAATCAAAGACAAATGGGAACTCAAGGGGAAGTATATGATGAGACCTTTTATTAATTAAACAGGAATAAGATGTGGAGGTAGCTCACAGGTGATACCCTTGCTATACTGTCAGTGTCAATGGATTGAGAATCATTATAGAAACAAAGTTCTGGGCATGTCTGTGAGGGATTTTCTAAGAGACTTCTGTCGATGTGGGAAGGCCCAAGCCTAAATACAGTGGTACCATCCTATGGATTTGGTTCTAGATGGAATAAAAAAGCAACAACCACACACACACACACACAAAGGCTGAGTACCAACATTTATTGCTCTTTCTGGACGGTTGAAGCCGTGTGCGATGGTACATCTACTCCAAATACCACCAAATAGCACATCTTTCATCTTATGATGGACCATATTTCCTGTAACTGTAAGGCAAAGTAAATGGGTCCTTTCTATATTTCTTTTTGCCAAATATTGGACTATGCTACAACAAGAGAAGTTAACTAATCCACTAAACAATTGTGAGAATATTGAATCAACCCTTAGCCTCACAAAGGAAAGACTGAATTTTTCTATTATTTTTGAAATTGTAATTAAATTACAACATATCTCCTTCCTTTTCCTATCTTTAAACCATGTCAATTCTCCTTCAGATTTATAGCCCCTTTTCCATAAATTGTTAGTGTATGCACATATGTATTTGCACAAATGGATATATTTCCAAATGTAACCTGATGAGAACTTCTAACGATATTTATATGTATGTTTTCAGGGCTTGTTCTTTGGCACCAGACAAACAATTGCTTTGCTCTTTAGTGGGGAACATCTCTCCCACTCCCAGCTTTACTCATCTGCCTGCAGTCCTTAGTGTAGGGTTGGCAGCCTGGGCTTCTCTTTCTCTCATCTAGCACATTGTTCAGCTCACATTTGGGGAGTCATGTTGAAGAGATTTTATGTGTGCAACTTCTGAAGTTACTTATTAGGATTCACAACCTCACAGGGAAGTCGCTTCTCCTTTGGCTCTTACTCTCCCTCTGCCACTCCCTCCTCAGTGTTCCATGGGCATGCGTGTTTTCTGTAGATGTATCTATTGGGGATGTAGTCCATAACTCTGTCCTATGATTGCTTGGGTTTTCTATAGTTGTCTGTGTCTATTGCAGAGATTAACTTCTCTATGAGAGGTGGATTACACTTATCTACTATTATTATTTATGTGTGTTCACTCTGTGTGCCTGTGTGTGTGTGTGTGTGTGTGTGTGTGTGTGCATGAGTGCATGCCTCAGGTTTCCTCTATTGCTTCTCACTTAATAATTTGAGACAGAGTATGTCTGAACCTAGATCTTCCTATAATATTGGCTTGCCAGTAAGATCCTGTAATCCTCCTTCTCTCTGCCTCCCAGAACTGGTTTTCCAGGAGTATGAAAGCATACCTGCCTTCAATGTGGGTTCCACAAAAGCTCAGGACCTTGTGCTAGGACAGTAGTTTATTCACTGAGCCTTTTTGATATTATTGTCTATCAGTTAAAAAATGAAACATTTAAAATGGCAAGTTGATTTATAAATAGTATAACTAGAAAATGAAGCTACATTGAGATGCTGATTTCTCATTGTGTCAAAGGATAAGTTGGTCAGTCTATTGATCACTATGTGGAAAGTAAACATTCTTTTATTGGTAGGGGTGGTAATTGGTACAAATACCGAGAGAGAAAATTAAATTTTTTTGAA
>LR752205.1:0-36835 GCA_902729485.2 Mus minutoides | reverse complement strand
TATATATATATATATATATATATATATATATATATATATATATATATTTACAATTTATCTCATTTTATGAGTGTTTGGCCTGCATGGATGCATATATACCATGTATATTCCCAGTGTCTTTTCAAACCAGAAGACAGTTTAAAGTCCTCTGGAATTCAAATTATAGATGAGCTATCCCTCCCGCATTTTGGAACAAATATAAAAAACACTGTCCCCTAAATTCAAATAGCAACAAGAAAATCTTTCCAATTGAAAAGGAAACGTGAATGGACAAAAGCTACCTAAAGTAATCAAAGATATATATAAAAACCAGAAAAATATGATTTAACTTTCTTACTATTAAAATATTACAAAGATATTGACTTCTACAACTAATCAAGTTGTTTTAAATTTTTATATTATGTTGACATCCTTAAAAGTAGTATTTCATGTAATTAAGAAAAATATTAAGTTTCGTACTACATTATTAAAGGTTTGGCAAATTGCTATGGGGAGGAATCAAAGACAAATGGGAACTCAAGGGGAAGTATATGATGAGACCTTTTATTAATTAAACAGGAATAAGATGTGGAGGTAGCTCACAGGTGATACCCTTGCTATACTGTCAGTGTCAATGGATTGAGAATCATTATAGAAACAAAGTTCTGGGCATGTCTGTGAGGGATTTTCTAAAAGAGTTCTGTCGATGTGGGAAGGCCCAAGCCTAAATACAGTGGTACCATCCTATGGATTTGGTTCTAGATGGAATAAAAAAGCAACAACCACACACGCACACACACACAAAAAAGCTGAGTACCAACATTTATTGCTCTTTCTGGACTGTTGAAGCCGTGTGCGATGGTACATCTACTCCAAATACCACCAAATACCACATCTTTCATCTTATGATGGACCATATTTCCTGTAACTGTAAGGCAAAGTAAATGGGTCCTTTCTATATTTCTTTTTGCCAAATATTGGACTATGCTACAACAAGAGAAGTTAACTAATCCACTAAACAATTGTGAGAACATTGAATCAACCCTTAGCCTCACAAACGAAAGACCGAATTTTTCTATTATTTTTGAAATTGTAACTAAATTACAACATATCTCCTTCCTTTTCCTATCTTTAAACCATTTCAATTCTCCTTCAGATTTATAGCCCCTTTTCCATAAATTGTTAGTGTATGCACATATGTATTTGCACAAATGGATATATTTCCAAATGTAACCTGATGAGATCTTCTAATGATATTTATATGTATGTTTTCAGGGCTTGTTCTTTGGCACCAGACAAACAATTGCTTTGCTCTTTAGTGGGGAACATCTCTCCCACTCCCAGCTTTACTCATCTGCCTGCAGTCCTTAGTGTAGGGTTGGCAGCCTGGGCTTCTCTTTGTCTCATCTAGCACATTGTTCAGCTCACATTTGGGGAGTCATGTTGAAGAGACTTTATGTGTGTAACTTCTGAAGTTACTTATTAGGATTCACAACCTCACAGGAAAGTCGCTTCTCCTTTGGCTCTTACTCTCCCTCTGCCACTCCCTCCTCAGTGTTCCATGGGCATGCGTGTTTTCTGTAGATGTATCTATTGGGGATGTAGTCCATAACTCTGTCCTATGATTGCTTGGGTTTTCTATAGTTGTCTGTGTCTATTGCAGAGATTAACTTCTCTGTGAGAGGTGGATTACACTTATCTACTATTATTATTTATGTGTGTTCACTCTGTGTGCCTGTGTGTGTGTGTGTGTGTGTGTGTGTGTGTGTGTGTGTGTGTGCATGAGTGCATGCCTCAGGTTTCCTCTATTGCTTCTCACTTAATAATTTGAGACAGAGTATGTCTGAACCTAGATCTTCCTATAATATTGGCTTGCCAGTAAGATCCTGTAATCCTCCTCTCTGCCTCCCAGAACTGGTTTTCCAGGAGTATGAAAGCATACCTGCCTTCAATGTGGGTTCCACAAAAGCTCAGGACCTTGTGCTAGGACAGTAGTTTATTCACTGAGCCTTTTTGATATTATTGTCTATCAGTTAAGTTTACTTTGTAAATTTTACCGTTCAACTAAATATTTATCATATTGATCTTTTACTTCGATGTAACTCTACGACTAAAGAGTAACACAGTTTCCTATTCAACCAGTCAGATAACTAGTGATACACCTTTCATTTGTAAGAAAATAACCATCCCCACCATTAACCATGTTTATGGCTCTCTCTTTTAATTTAAAAAAACTTATTAACCTATAAAGAACTCTTTTGAGGCAATGGTTTCATTCTGATCACTGATTCTGCACATGGGCTCTGATCTACTGCCAGATAAACAAGAGTATTTAATGTAACTATACTGTAATTAACAAAAAGAGCAGGAATCCTTTGGGAGCCCATAACTGCATCATATTTATTAAACCACAGTTTATTTAAATATGAGGAAAATGTTTTATGTCACACTAGTTTCAGCCACAAAGGAAAAACCACTGTATGCTCCAACACGTTTAGCTTAGTTTTGTTAATTATTAGAATTTTCTATATATTCTTATTTATACTTTTGATTTTCCAACTTATGGGCTTATATTGAGTTGTAATAAAATAAACTAAAATGGAAAGTGAAGTTATCTTCATGAGAAGCTGTTATAATCGTTAGTAAGAGTCAAAGGATATTAGTATTCTCCACTTAGGTGGTAGTTCCATTGTCCAAGGATCTGTCAACCTACAAACCTATGTCTCTGTGAGGAACTAACTACAATACAGCTTTTGTGAGACTGGTAGCTACTGAGGCTGCAAAGCACTTTGGGAAACCTGAGGTACATGGCTACAGTTTCCTTCTCTCACTATGCTACTAGAAAAAGAAAAAAAGAAATACTTCTCAGCGAAATGAGATGCTGGTTATTTAATAAGTGTTATTTTTCAAGGAATATCCAGTAAACTAAAATGACTTTTTAATAAGATAGTCCTTGCTGGTAGAAAATTATGTATTTAGGGGATTTTTTTAGAACACAAATTTACTGTACCCAATAGAGCAGAATAGCACTTATGATTTGCATTCTCTGTATGGAAAATATACATTTGCACAAATGAATGTTTACAAGGACAGGATGAAAATGAATCTTAGCTACATATTATTCATTATACAGTCACTTTCAGCCATGGCCCACAAATCTGGCTATGGGAAAAAATAGCTCCTTTAACCGGATCTACATACAATTAGAAATTGGTGGAATGGATATTTTTTATCCTGTAAAATACAATTTCTCTTGCCAAATGTAGTGTGAAAAATTAAAGGGAATTGGTTTGAGGGAATTTTTGTTGCATTTTATACAACAGCATTTCAATAATTAATGCAAGTGACTTGCATACCCAATGATCACACACACACACACATACACACACACACACACACACACACACACACACACACACACACGGGTGTGAACAAGCAATGATCCCTCAAGAAATGGGACATTGTGTGGAGCCCAGCTGCAGCACAGCAAAAATCTAAAGAGCTTTGGAAATTGGCTTAACTGTCACAATAGTGTTTAGTATCTTTGGGGAATAAATAAGACACCGCAGAGTGATGATTGTGGCCTTTCTATTTCCTTGAGACCAGGAGAGGAACTCTACTGAGTTCTTTAACATATACTTAGACAGGAAGACCTAGGCTTTGCTGATGTTGCCTGTGGTAACAACAGAATGAGAAAGGACAACAGCAGATGCTTCCTTCAGCAGGCTTCCCTGAAGAAAGATACTTGACTCTGATCTTCCCACAATGTTGCTCACTCTCCTTGATGTATGGCTGACTTTATATGAGACACTGGAAACATAGAGAACACCAGGACCTTCAGTGTCTAGTATTTTTTGAAAAATCCGTAGACAGTTAAAAGAAAAATCCAGAAACTTAAAACAAGAAAGCTATAAAGATATTTTTTTTAAATCACTCTTTGGTGTTCTTGAGAATTCCAACCAATGTCTTTGGTTTTCTTTTTATGAGATATTTTCTTTATTTGCATTTCAAATGTTATGCCCTCTCCTGTTTATTATCATTGATTATTGTTAACTTTTGAGTGATAACTAGCTGATCTAATTTTACAGACAAACTCATTGTCTATAGTGTGGCTTATTGCCTACAAAATTAAATCAACATTTACTTGAACAGTCTAAGTCCTGTCAAATGTTTCTTTCCAATAATAACTGAGGGGTTTGAATTCTCAGAAAATCTTTATACCTGTGTGTACTGTAATAGAAGGACTGCCCTTCTATTGCAATGAACATAGAAGCTTTAGAATTCACTCTCACTGTGATTTTCTAAAAACTTTAATATTCAGATTATTTCTGGGATTGCCAAGTAAACACATTTTTGCGTAATTTTCTCACCAAGACAGACCTAAAATTGACAAAAAGAAAATAATCAAAACAATCCACCCACCTAAAGTTGAAGCTTGTTAAGGAAAAGGAAGTAAACTAATGAATGAACTCAAGTTTTTTTGTTATATATGGGATGAAATCAGGACTCCATGAGACGTCTGGGCTACTGGAAAACTGGGAAGATCTATCCAGCACCAGAGTCCCATCCGTCATCTGTCAAGTACAATTCACTTTCCCCTGAAACACAGATAGTGTTCAGTGAAGGCTCTCCTTTAATCTTTGACAAGAGAAAATTTTCTTGCTACAGTGGGACAGACATGTGGGAGATAGCAATCTCTCTGAGAAGCATTTATACCAAATTTGCATGAACTTACAAATGCTGTAGGTGCTATGTGCTCTGTATAAAATATAAACAGTAAATGAAGGCTTTGGAGGAAAGCCATTGACTTTGAAACAGCACCAGTCAATTCAAATTGATGGTATATAAATTTGGTCCTTAAATTATATTTTCTTTTTATTTTCTCAATGAGCATATGTGTATATGCACATGTGTGGCACAAGGTGGCAGATAATCATGGTTTCAACTTGACATACCTGAAACTATTATCTCTATCAGATTGGTGTAGCACATGTCTGTTGGGCATTTTATAATTGATGTGTAAAGAGATAACCTGAAGTGATCAGGGGCAGCCCTAGGTAGGTGGTACTACACTATATAAGAAAGGTAATTTTAAAAGTTAGGGTAAGAAAGCCAGTAAAAAGCACTCCTCCATGGTCTCTGCTTCAGTTCCTGTCTCTAGGTTCCTGGCTGGAACTCATGTCTTGGCTTCCTTCAATGAAGGCTGAATGAAAGCTGAAATAAACCAGTTCCTTACTTTTGCTTTCTTTCTTTCTTTCTTTCTTTCTTTCTTTCTTTCTTTCTTTCTTTCTTTCTTTCTTTTTTTTGTTTGTTTGTTTGTTTGTTTATGGTGTTTATCACAGCAACAGAAAACAAACGGGAACAGATGGTATGTGTATGGAGGTCAAAGGTAAATATTTAAGAGTTGATTCTCTTCTTAAACTATGCACATTAAAAATGTATCTGCTTTAATTTCTGAATCTTATATGCCATCCATAGCTATTGTCAGATGCTTTCACCTGCTAAGCCATCTTGTTAGACCCACCCTTCTGTTCTGAAAATCCATCTATAGGTATCACACAATAATTTGTGCAAAAATAGTACTAGACAAACAATAATAACAACAATAACAAACAACAACAAGAAAAGAAAACCAGGAATGCCTATACATGGGTAAACTGCATAAGGAGAAAATCTAACTGCAAACTAACATTTTACATTCTCATTTTCCATATGGTCAAAGTTAGCTTTTCAGAACTTATTACAAGATACTAAGTGATTAAGTAACAGAGCTAATGCTTGAACCCAAGGCTCATGGTATCTTAATGAGTTCTTTGGACCCTACAAGAGGATTTTTAGTTCTGGGAAGTATTACACAGTTTCTTGTAGAATTGTTTGAGTGTGGTAAATGGATTTGCTCTTGTATCATTGCATTAGCATAGGATATAAGTCTGAAATAAGACAGGGTTTCTCTGTGTAGCTCTGGCTGTCCTGGAACTCACTCTGTAGATCAGACTGGCCTCTATTTCAGAAATCCATCTGCCTCTGCCTCCCAAGTGCTAGGATTAGAGGCGTGTGCCACCATGCCCGGCTTAATTCTACTTCTTAATCTTTCAGGCTATTTATTATGCAAATTCTGAATATAATCTTGTAATTTAATTCATTTTAATAGTATGTGCTTCCTGTGTACTAGTCATTGTCAGATCCTAAATTTATATCACCACAGAAAGAAACACCAACAACACCATGAAAGCTCTTGTTTTCTTTCTTTTTAGGCTATCAAGTGTGACTTAGCAAATATCACTTGTTTACCCTAGAGTATTGTTGGTAAACTTAAGACAATAGTAGATACATGAACAAATATCTAATATAATTTTACAAGGCTACTATGTGTGTACTTTGTGTAACCTCCATAACATCATCCTGTATGTATTTCATCTTTCTCTATTTACCAACAAAGATTTTAAGTTCATTAGGCAACAAGATAACTAGGAACTGGATTGACAAGAGAAAATGAAAAGGTCATTGTTTTACATTTACTTATGAATTAGATTTTTTTAAATAAGATCTAATTTTTTAATGAAAAATTAGAAGAGTTTATTACCATATTAACTCCCAGAAGTAAGTTAGTTATCTTAACTAACAGAGTACGTAATTCCAGAAAAGGAAACAAACATTACTTAATTATTCATTAATGGTCATTTATCTTTTCTTGGGGAGACATGAATAAACACATATCCATGGGTCACTAAAATGGACCAAAAAGTGATTCCATGAAAATCAATAACACCTTAGTGTAGCAATGAGTTTATTATGATCGCCTCTAAGTATCAATGACAAACTACTTACAGGATTATGAATTATTTAAAGGAAGTTGCTGGTATGAAAATCTTACTGAGTATGGGTGGAAAGCCACTAACTACTAATGTAACCTTGTGTGTGTGGGGGGGAGGGTTGGGGGGGGAGCCTTGTGAATTGCATGAGGTTCAGCAACTTCTGAGACTTCTACGTTTTAACTTATGAGACTTACTGGGTCTTATAAGTTTTTTGTACTTCCTGAACCTTAAGAAACATCCCTCCTGGACAGGAATGTTTCAAGTCAAATAACTATACAGCACTTGGAAATAACTCCAAGCAGAGAATCAGGGGCTTACAAATCTGGAAGGCGAGTCTTTCTAAGGGAATTTCAAATCTGTCCGCTAGAGGGCTGCTAACTGGCTACACAGGATCCCACTGGAAGGAAATTGACCCCAAGGAAGAGGAAATCCAATCCGCTGCAGAAATTCTAGATCAGTTTAGAGAACCAGAAGATTCCCTCAGCTTCATTTTTCTAATCTGAGGAAGCTGGAGAATGATCATATTTACTTTTTTGTTGCTGTGATAAACACATTGAAAAAAAAGCAAGTTTAGGTATAAGTATAGGGAATATAGCAGCTGGTAGGGAGGCATAGCATTGAATCAGGAACTTACATATTGAGACAAAAACAAACAAAAAAACATAAAGCAGAGATCAGGAAAGCTAGCTAACTGGGAATGACAAAGGGTACCACTATGCTCAGCCCAAGTGACATATATCCTCCAACAAGACATTTTAAGCCTTCCTCAACTGTTCCACCAATTTGGGACCAAGTACTCAAATATATAAGACCATGTGGCTACTGTCATTCAAACCACCACAATATATTTTATTTCATATGTGGATGTTAGCTTCCCACTTTTAGATTTTTGTTTAATTTTGAGTATCTATAGAAGTGAGGCAGATAGAAAGGACATATGAGTTGGAGAAGGTGGGGGGAGTCCTTAGGACTGGAGGAAACAGTATAACACATACGGTGCAAAGGTGAAGGAGGGGAACAGAGGATGAGGAGAAAAGGAAGTGAACTAACCCAAACTAAGAATTACAGAAAAGACTTGTATAAACCTGGTTTTCTAAGCTAAATACAATATCAAAAAATATGAGATTTAATTAAGGCCCTCTACATGGATGAACAATATTGTTCCCACAAGCCATTTATTATTACGTGAAAATTAGTTACATATTTGACATACTGCCATATGAGTTATTAGCTATGCAAGTCTCAGGAAACACCTCCAAGAAAACATAGTCATGTTATTTTCACTGCCATTGGTTGCCCTCTATAGTCAAACACCCAGACTCTATTGTTGAAAATGCAATGTGCTTTGGTTTCAGTATATGAAGAATCCAAGCTGTTTTTAACTAAGGTACTTTGTGGCAGCCAGTGAGCTTTCAGAGTACCAGAAGATTCCATGTAAACCACTAGGAGAAGAAACTCAAGAATTGATTGATCAAGAGGTGAATCCTGCACGCTATAATACTGACTGGTTATAGGAAAAAAACTCCATCTTTGTAAGCATAGCATAACCATTATTGGGGTTAACCAACCATTTTCCATAAAAGAGAATTTATACCTGGTTTTGTAATCCTTGTCAGAAGCACAAATCTGTCCAGAGAGAGTAACTATTATAGTCATTTTGTTAAAAAATATTATAAATGTACCTTGCTATGTAGTAATTATGTTAATGGCCATCAGTCTATGCTGCATTCAAAATGGCTCAGACAAGCTTCTTTTTACAGGGGGCAGCAGTAACTGCAAGTATTCATAACTTGTCCAATAACTGTTGTGAGTAAGTGATTCTTATGTGCTCAGTCCTAATGAGACTTGTATATCAACAACAATTACAACTACTGCCACAAAACTCTAGCAATATGACCAAAGCAGATGTATAATTATTAAAAAAAAAAAAGAAACAAAACAAAAACCCCAAAACCAGAGACTGGGAAGAAGTGTTGTGAACTTTTGTCTTCCTGACATAACAGAGTATCTGTGGTTTCCTGCACACGACCAAGTCAGTCAATACATCATCATGGATGCAGAGCATCTCATGAGGCCTCACTCCTGACTAAGGAAACATTGACAATTAATGGCTGCTGGGAAACAGGAAGTTTTATTTGTTTTGGAATGTGGCTGCTGATAGGTTCCCATAATACAGTGAATGATACAGCACTTATGAACATGTTGCCAGGATCAACCAAACTCAATGGATTATTGTTTTTAAAAAGAGAGTACATTCACTGCAAATGTGTAAGTATTAAGAAAGACAGGTGGGAGTTAGAGGGGACATTTGAATTAGATTTAATAAAAATGTATTCTATATATGTAGAAATTTGTCAAATGATATATAAAAATATTCTGAAACAATAAATAATTGAGACATAGTGATAGATATAGAAGAATGAACTTTAACGAGTTGTCATTAGAAGACATCATCTATACCAGTATCAGTTAAGTCTCATCCTCAGGACTCTTGTTTAAACTTAAATGAGAAGACTCAATGTCTAAAGTGACTCTCTATCATGTCTGGTTTTACAAGTAATCTGTATAGTAAATTTCAGATGTCTTATTTACCCATTGACAGTAAAAAGTTTCTTCCAGGAATTTTTGTCGATGTAAAAGAGACACTGCTGAAGAAGGGACATGTAAATCCAAATGTAGACATAATGAAATGTTATTTTTTATTGAGCAGCATTGACACAGGAATAGGATAAAAAGGGGAGTTTCTTAGAAGAGAGAACAAGGGAAATCAGGAGTAAGGTGACTGTTTTGGTACTGATTTTCCTTGGAACGACATGAGTAAGAATTGTTGGCTTACATGTGTCCACTTGAGATTAGAAAACAATGACTGTGAAGTGACCAGGAAAGAGATGTAGCAAACCTGAAGCCACCATGATTTTATAGAGAATCTTTTTTTTCCCTTGAAGTAGATAAGTGAGGGATGTTTTATCTAAATTTTCTCCTTGTAGAACATAATTGTCTTGAAATGTTGAGTTAGATAGTCACATCTTGGAGGAGGTGGGGTAGAGCCAGATCCATTTAGCATTTTAAAAACATTAAACCCTGTTCTGAATGTGGGTGTAAAGATACATACTTAAGTTGCAGTGTAGCTTGCCAAATGCTCAAAGAGGACTGAAGGGAGATAGAGCATTTTCCTTAAGGTAGGAAAGGGACAAAGGGATAGACAGGGTGTTGATTTTGGTAGCAAGTGTCAAATCTACTTCCAAACCCGGATCTGATGGGGCTGTACTATGGCCATATGCTGTTAGCCAATTGTTTGTGTCTTCATTCCCTTGTCTTTTAAAACAGCCTTAAGATGAGAAGTTTGATTGAAGTAATACCAAGAAGACCTGAGAAGAGCACTTACTTATATATGCTGATCCTTGAGAAAAGGTTTGATGCTATTCTAAACCTAAAACGGCGATTGAAGTGGCCACCTCCTGTAGCCAGATGGGACTTCCAGTGGAGGGAGGAAGACATCAGGACCCATGAAACCTTCAACCCAAAATTTGTCTTGCCTACAAAACACACAGTGCAAAAGATGGAACAGAGATTGAGGCAGCAGACAACTTAATGACTGGCCCAACTTGAGATCCACCTCATAAGAGACATAACTCCTGACACTATTAGTGATACTTCGCCATGCTTTCAGAAAAAGTTTTTTTAGGATAATTGTCTCCTAAGAGATTTCATCTAATCAGATGCAGAGATCCAAAGCCAAACATCATATGGGTTCCTGGGAGTCTTGTAGAGGAGTGGAGGATGGGAAGGAGGGAGCTAGAAATGTCAAGGAAACCACAAGAAGACATACAAGGTCAACTAACCTAGGGAGCTTGCAGATACTAAAGTATCAACAAATAGTATGCAAGGTCGGGACCTAAGCCTCCTATACATTTGTAGCAGATAAGAGCTGGGGCTGTCTCTGATTCGGTTACCTGCTGATTGAACAATTTATTTACAGGACTGCCTTTGTTATTTGAAAGTCATCTTGCTCAGTTTTGGAGCTGAGGAATGTTCTCAGAGTTCAGCTTGTGATCCCCTTCCCCTGGCTGGACTACCTGGTCTGGCCTCAGTTGGGAGCGAATACACTTAGTCCTGCTCCAACTTAGTATCCTCCAGGATGACTTCCCCTTCTCTTAGGAGAAGGGAAAGGGGTAATGGGGGAGGGCTTTGTGAGGGTGGAAGTAGAAGGAGAGGTAGGATGGGGTGAGACCAGGATATAAAGTACATAAATAAATTAACAAAGTAATGACAAAATAATAAGGACAAATCAGAGACGTATAATTGGCTTTCAGTTTCAATCCCTGGCTTCATGTCATCAGTCCTTGTAGCAAGCCCTCTTTCAAGCAAACCACTGAGTATTAGAATTCGTCAAATGATTCCAAAAGAGGACCAGTCACATTAGGAAAGGCCAAGCAGCCATTGCTAGAGAGGGAAATTAACTGAAACTCTGCAAATGAGAAGTTCTCTGTTATAGACTGCTGCATCACTTGTTGTTTGATGCTAATGGAGAAGTGGAAGCCACAAGCAATAATAAAAATGCCCTAATCTAAGTAGCTAGATTTAGCATGAGATAAGTGTCTATCTGAAGGGGAATCTCAATTGATGTAAAACCATTACACCCAACATAGACAAAACAAACCAAACCAAAAACAAAACCAGATAGTTATTTCTTTTTCACAAAAGGTTGTTTGGGGCCTGTTAGAGATGAAGTAGTGGAGATTAATTCATCAGGTGGAATGGTTTGTTAGATTCAAAGTCTTTTTCATCTCTTCTTAGTCAAGCTGACCTCTGTGAACATTCCTCACTCCCTAAACTGAGCAAGATTACTTTCAAATGACAAAACCAGTCATGTAAATAAATTGTTCAATTACCTTCTTCTCTTGTGGTTCCTGGGCCATTTACTAGTCTCTAGCCCGGGGATTGGAAAACTTCTGTTCTTTTAAAGGTTGTATTGTAGAACATACACAGGTTCATTACATGTACTATGTAGCCAAGGAGAAAGTTTTTTGCTCTTTCTGTGCTTTCTTTTGCTTTTCTAGTACATCGTTCCATCACTGCTGTTAGTCTATTTCTTCAGGATTCGAGCATAGGCTGAAAGCCAGCTGAGACAAGCAGCCTTGTCAACTGACTCTCTCTTTACAACCAGCCATTGTTGGATTACATGGACTTCAGCTTTCCAATAAATACTTTTTATACATCTATAGAGACTCATTCTACAGGTTCTTCTGTTACTCCAGAGAACACTGACTAACATGATACTTTTTTCCAACTTAACTCTTGCTACAAGCATTTGTGAACCTCTGATTTGGACTTGTACAGAATTGGTGGCAGTAACAAAAGTATTTCTGAGAAACAAAACAAAGCAGCCATGCCCTTTTTTTTTTTTTTGGAATACATCGCTAATATTTGTGCACTTTCTTCTTTATTATAATGTCTGCCAAGTTCTCACATTCTTCACCATGAGAACTGCAGTTCTGAAAGAGCTATGGAAACCTTGCCTTCTTCCTCTGAATGCTGACACAAATGAAGACCACTTCATGTCTCAAATCCCAGAATGAAATTATGAAATTCAGTGTGAAACTTCACCTCTTCCTGACCTTGAGCTCAGAATCCATTTTTGATAAACTAAGCCTGGAATTCTTCGAAGCATGTTTCAGAGCATTTTAATGATATGAAAATGTTTAATATACTTACTGTTGCATTGAAATTTCTAGATATTCTGTCAATTGAAATCCATAGAATCCCAGCAAGATGTCCTCAGATTTGAAAGTAATTCATTAACATGAGACTAAAACAATGAACAAATAAATAGTAGTATTAAAATTAGCAACTCATAACAAGATTAAAGTCCTGACATTTTAGTTACTTGGAGTACATTGTAAATATAAACTACAAACTTTATCAAGCCTGTATTGATATCCCTGGGCTGGGAAGACTCCATTCAATGAAGAATGTTGGCATTCCTCCCAACAACTTATTTTCACCCTTCCTTTTCCAAATTTGCTAACTAGCTCTAAATCAAACCTGTGGGATAGGATGACTTTGTTCTGATTAATTTAAAGCTAATTCTGAGAGTTTCAGTTTTAAATGAATTGTTTGAATACTAAATTATGCAGCTTTATGATCCACAAGATAAGCAACTACTCTAAAGATGCCTCTGAGACTTAAAAGAGACAGCATTAGCAGCTCATTATTGCCGGCACATTTAACATGGTTAAAGTAGGGGAAAATAGCCATTAAGTTAATGTAATAGTTAAACTGCATTAATTTGAAAAACTGCCCAATGAAATGCCTACAACAGAGGATGTATTTCCCTCACACATGGAGATGTTCCTAAAAAATACTGAATAAAATGTATGTCAATATTGTTTCCTCATCTGCTTCTATCATGCTACAGCTTAAAACTCTAGATTCGGTCCACAGTAGATGACATCAGGGATGGGCTGAATCTTGCTTTACAAAAACAGAGGATGACCCGATGTCAACTGTGACCAACTGAATTGGGCAATCTCTTCAGAAAAGGAAGCACACACACACACAAAATCATAGCAGTCAGATCTTTGCCACTTTCCCTAGTGTTTATGTGTTTTTTATTCCGTCTGGTTTTATGAAGGAGCCACTGAGTGTTGTTTTTGCTCTTTGATTAGACTTTTTGTTTTGGTTACTGCATCTGTAGTGTGTGTGTGTGTGTGTGTGTGTGTGTGTGTGTGTGTGTGTGTGTATGCAAGTGCCTTGTATATACATGTGTGCACGTTTTTATACTTCTTTGGCATGCATGCAGGATACTAGAAAGAAAGTGGGTGGAAAATATACCACACCCTTCATCAAAATTTAATTCAATGACAGCAATACAAAGTAGAGTTTTAAAAATGTTTAATTATTTCATTAATAACTTTTAAATTTTACTTAAAATATAATTATTTTATTTTTCCCATTGCATCCTCTTTTCTCCCTCTATCTCCTCCCACATACTCACCTTACTCCCAAACTCATGACCTCTTTTTTTTTTATTACTGTTACATACATACACACACACACACACACACACACACACACACACACACACACACATGTAATTCCAGCCTGCTGAGTCCATTTAGTTTTGCTTGCAAGTGTAAAATTTCAGGCTTAATGTTTGATAGTGTGATTTTCATACTCTGTAGAATCATGTTTTCATGATTTTGTAAACTGAAGAAATCTATTAGAGATGTTTCAAGAGAATGCCAACATGGATGAATGCATTAATTGTGGGATCAACTCAATTCTGGAATATTAAAAGCTTAAAAAATTTAAATCAGATTAAAATCCATGCTGTGGATTCCTACATCCATTTTGGAAAGCAGTGCCATGTTCTCATTCATCTGTGCATGCATAAAATGCACAGGCTTTCCTGAGCATCATTTACTCTTTTATTCAATTTTATTTTCTTTGAGGATACCACTTGTAACTGCTTCAACCAATAAAGATCCAACTTTAGGGCATCAAGGTAACAAGTATTTAATTATTTAAATTTATTAATAGCTATATAAACCAATAGCCCAAAGACAAGGAAAATGACTGCCCACTACAGGTATAATGGAGGATATTTATGAAATGGATATATTATGCCCATAATTCACTTTGACTGAAAAAACATGGCTGGTTTGAATAGACATGGCTCAGTTCTTTTTTTTTTTTTTTTTCCACTCTACGCTTAGAGATCAAGAACTGTGCTAAGTAAATCATTAATCATTTTAGAGTCTAGAGATAATTCTCTTAATAAATTAGTGGATAAGTTTTCTGCCTTGCTACTCCTCTTTCTACTCATTGTACTTTCTTCATTTGATATCTACTACTCAGTTCTCTTCCTCTAGAACAAAGTATCTAAGGAACAGAGGTTGATTGTATAGTCTGGAAAAAATTGACTTTTTGATGTAGGGAGGATGTTTCATGAGCTGCTTCTTCTTCTTCTTCTTCTTCTTCTTCTTCTTCTTCTTCTTCTTCTTCTTCTTCTTCTTCTTCTTCTCCTTCTTCTCCTTCTTCTCCTTCTTCTTTTAATTATTATTATTATTATTATTATTATTATTATTATTATTATTATTGGGTTTTTTTTTGAGACAGGGTTTCTCTGTATAGTCCTGGCTGTCCTGGAACTCACTTTGTAGACCAGGCTGGCCTCCAACTCAGAAATCCACCTGCCTCTGCCTCCCGAGTGCTGGGATTAAAGGCATGCACCACTACCGCCTCTGCCATGAGCTGTTTTAGGATGGCACATATAGTCTGACACATTAAGACACTGGACAAAAATTAGAGCTAGAATCAGAGTTTCTGCTATTTTCAACTTTTGGTTCCTCCCTTGCAGACTATTTAAAATGGAAATTTCCCCTGTGACTCTGATTTTGTGAATATGGATTTATACCTCCAAGTCCAGAATTATACTGTATTTCACATAAAAACAGATATAGATAGAAGATAAATATGTAACTAATGACTGTAGAAACAAGAATTTAGGAGAAAAGAGTTATTCCTACACTAATAAAAGGAAAAAGTGATTGCATGCCAAAGATTAGTGCATGCCTTGTTTCCCAGTGATATGGACAGATTATTTGCAACAGTTTAAGTACACAACTGTATGGCAAGTACACCAATTGTCTTGCCTGTCACTCAGAATGAATCATGTTTGAGATTATTTTCATAGGAGAACCAGCTTCCTTTGCATTTCTGTGACTCAAACCTGAGACTTTAATGGAAGAATTACTCATTTTGAGGTCACAACTTGAGTGATCGTACTTCATGTATAGAGATCATTGGAAGTCAGACTGCTTATATCTGGGTGCCTAGAAATCAGATAGAGGGGGCTGTTTGAAAAGAGCTTAGGTGAAGGTAACCTCAAGGACATATTTTTTAGTAAAGTGCTTTCTCCAGCTAGGCCCTAACTCTTACTTTTAACTATCTCCCCCTATACAACATTATATTTTACATGCACTGAGGGGTTAAATCATTCTATCAAGTCAGAATACTCATGACACTATACACTGGAGTTACCATCACAGACACACTCAATCATCACTAGTAATTCGCTACTTGGGTCCCAACCAACCACATTGACAGGGTTAATCAACTGGCCTATTGACTGTTGCCTAATAGTTCATCATGTTGCTGTCTTCACAGAAGGTTTTCAAATATAAAGCAGTTTCTAAAATGAAGATAACACATTCACAAAACTTACAGCTACTAAAAGACACAAACATTCTTCATATTTGTTGACAGGCTTTAAAGGACTGGTGTAAAATGATTTTTATCATGCAAATTGTCTTGACTAAGATGCTTAGCTATATCTCCCCAAATACCCATCTGTGATATTTTTCTGAAAATAAATTTTGGGATGTCAATGTAGTGTCATTATTTTTCAAGTAAAATGAGAGTTGATAATCTCCAAAGTTGTATTTTATGGTGAACATATTTATCATTATTTCCATTTACTTTGATACTCTATTTTCAAGCAATTTTAACTACAATATCTAATATTTAATTACATTTTTAACTACAATATCTAATAGAGAAGAAACTTCTTACACTTGATTTGTGATTAACATAAAATTCAGTGTTGCAATGCTTAGTCTTTCAATTTCGCATCCCTTAGAGTATGTTTAGGGCAGATACTTTTTAAGAACAGGAAATAGTCATATTGCCTCTAAATTTCTTTGTTTTGCAAATCTGGCTAGAACAAAATCATAAGACAGCCAGTTTTTGGCCCCGTTGAAGATCTTAATTACATCTAATTAAATATCAGAGCTCTATTAAATGTTCACCTGCTAAATTAAATTATACAAAGTAAAATTACTACATCGAAATTAAATCTTAAGCTCCCATTGTGTAAAATATGCAGTTGTTGCTCCGCTGTTATAAAAATAACTTCAAGGTTCTTATGGGCAAAGTAAACCATCCAACCACGTCTCACTAAAAGCATAAAAAGGTAACATTTTATTTAAGTTCCATTTATTAAGAATTGGCATATAAACTCTCAATTGTTTTTGAAAAAAATCAGTCATCATTTAAATAACTTATTGAAAGCATCTCTACTCTAATGTTAAGTGATTTGGGCTGATCTCTAATGTTAATTGAGGATCTAAACCTCTCTGAAAATTTGAATGGGAGGGGGTCAGAGAAAATGTGTAGTCCATGTTTAAGAATACATTTATTTTTTTCTGTTCCAGCTTCATTACTGCCAGCCCATACATCTAAGATTGTAGTTCTTTCTGATATTGTGGCTTTTACTTTGTCATCTGTACTTTTGACATTGCATTTTGACTATGTGCCCTGTTGTATGTGAATACAATTAAAATATAGAAATGTTCTACAAACAAATATTGGGATGTATTTCTGTTTGGTAGGTCTCTAAAGTGAGTAATATCATTCTATTATGATATGGTGACCTGAAAATTATATTGACACTATAGAAATAAATAATATCACTTTCAATACTCAACTTTTGAAAGAATGTAGAGTAGCATTGAGAGAAATGTTTAGGAACTGGTTTTCAACAACATTATTACAAGAATCTTACTTATTTCTATCATATTGCTAAAGACAACCAACTTTTCATACAATGTCATTACATATCACAGTCTTTAAAGTCAACTAAAAAAAATCAACTCAAAGCAGATGCTATGTTATGAAATAGGTACTGGACTATCTTCTTCTCTTTATGGAGACAGTTCATACGATGACACTGTGGTAGAGGCCAGATTGTTAGAATCTGCAAATTAATCATTTGTTGTCAACCTCTTTTCTGAAATGAGAATTTCAACTGAAAACTTCATTTAATTTTTGTCTGGAGAATTGTGACCTTGGTTAAACATGTTCTGCTGTGAGGGAGAATTAGTTATTATTCCAGAGCCCCTGTAAACACCAGGTGGTTGTGCCAGCCTTTATTTCTGGTGCATCACCAGGTAGAGACAGGGGATACTAGGAAAAAGCTGGCTAGCTATGCTAGCGATGCCAGTGATGTAAAAGTAGAAAATTCTGCCTCAGTGAGCAATGTGATGTGTAATGGAAGTAGATTCACAAATTATTCCTCATTTTGCCACATGCACATGCACACAAACACACACACACAGAGAGAGAGAGAGAGAGAGAGAGAGAGAGAGAGAGAGAGAGAGAGAGAGAGAGAAAATGGGCAAATTCAGAGACAAAGATACCACCTACATGTACACAAGAAAATTAAATAATGTATGCTTACTTTTCTATCTAAAACTAAAAAACTATATAAACAAGCAGCCTGTTGCTGTAAGTGTTTTCAGTTAGCCTGATACTTGCGTTCTTTGCTTTTCACCTCTGTGACTAACCTTAAATCAGCAACTCAAAGGATGGTAGGAGCCCTTGAAGAGAGTTCTATCCACGGTCTCTGGGATAAGTTTCTTCTGTTTGTGGTGAGTAAGCAGTAAAGCACCTATGTTTTACAGTAAAACAGGATATGGCATTGATAATTCTCCATCACTCCAAAGAGCTGCTGAAGGTAGTTTCCTGGAGGTCTAAGATACTTCTCCTACCTTGAATTAGGGACGACAATAGGCTTCAGTGCATGTGGTAGTTGTTTAAGGATCATGTTTCTCAAATGTCTTAATTTCTGTGACCTTTTCATCTAGTTCCTCATGTTGTGGTGACCTTCCACCCTAAAATCCTTTTTGTTGCTACTTTGTAACTGTGATTTTGCTAATGTTATGCATTGTAATGTAAATATCTGGTTTGTAGAATACCTGATGTGCAACCCCAAAGGGAGTCACAAGCTACAGGTTGAGATCGGCTGCTTCAGAGTATCCTTTAAGGAGAGCCATACTGATAAAAAACCAGAATAATAGCAACATTAGCACAGTGTGTAAAATAATAGTGTTTCCATGGCATTTGTATCTCATGCACATCTGGAGGAGATCATGAAAGAAGCTTAAAGGACAAACTAAAAATTCAGGAAACGCATTCAGATTTACTAAATTTTCAAAAAGAAACAAACAAAGCAATTTTCCCCCCATTGGAGAACAGCTAGAATTCAGAGCAAACAGCAGTGGCCTGGGAAACATGCAGATAAGTTCCATCCCTGAGTATGCATAGCCTAGGGCCATACATCCTTCTGAAACAGAACATTGCAAACATCCCTTTGCCTTCAGAACTGTGCGTTTGTTGCAGCTGATGGATTCAAACTCACATAGCAATATCACTCAGAACTCATACTTTACCTAAGAGCTGAGCCTCTGCTGTTCATTCTATGGGTTCGGCAAAGTTACAATGGCATATGTACACAACTACAATATTTCACAAAATAAGTATTTTCTGTCTCAAAATTTCCTTGTGCCCAGACATAGAAGTCCATGCCTTTAATCCCACCATTGCAGACACAATAGCAGACAGATCATTAGAAGCTGTTCTCAGCCTATTGTACTTATTGAGTTCTGGCTACATGGCAAAACCCTGTCTCACACAAACAAAAGTAAGTTAGAAAAATAGCCCATTTGCCTTCTGCCTATTCATCTCTCCAGACTCTATAAATCCTGGCAATAGCTAATGTTTTTACTGGGTCCACAGTCTCAACATTTCTAGGACGCCATATGCTTGGATTATGCAGACATTTTACAGTGGCATCTTTCACTTAGCCTGTTCTTGAGAGCTCACTTTTTAGCACTGAATAATATTCCATTGTTTGGGTATACCACACTTCATTTACTGAAGGACATTTTCAATCCTTCTAATTTACAAAATTATGCATAAATCTGCTATGAGCATATGCTTGCAGGACATATTTTTCAACACCTTTGAATAAAAAAGAAGTCATGTGTGTAATGGATGGAAGAAAATGTACTTAGATTTGCATGAAACCCCCCAAGCTGGTTTCTAAACTTGCTATATCATTTTAGATTCTCATCATCTGTGAAAGGAGGGCTTGTGTATCTCCATTGTCATCCTCGCTGTCAGTCATACTCAATCCAAGTGTTACTCAATTTGTCAATGTCTTGGCTAAGACAGGATACCATGAGTAAAATTTATAAAATCAATTTCTCTATTAAAACCTCAAAACCAACCCATCTAAAGTCAACCCACAAAGTCAGATTACAGCATGTTCAGGGACAAAATTGAGACAATATCTACAAAATAAAATGATATAGGCCTCAATACATAAATCTACAGGGGCTGTGTCTTAAAATTATACTCATACAGGCATAGGATTTCATGTTGACGTAAAACCAATGCTAAACAATACAGACACAGAACACTGATGGGGAAATGAACCCACAAAGGTAAAGAATGATGAAACTGGTGTGATTTCTCCTTGATGTAAACTAAAACCCATGAAGAAACAACTTAAAGAGGTAGACTGTCAGAACAGCAGAGACTCAAGCAGTCATCCTTAACCTGGTCACAATGTTTCTTCTATTTATGTGGCTACTAAAAGAAAACATTTCTGTTTTTCCAAGTGAAAAATAATTAGAAAGGAACAGATACATTTGAAGCAAATCAACCCCACACAAGGACTATCTAGTGGAGAGATTCAGTACGTTATCACAAACAGAAAATGATCTATTATTATTAATAGAAAATGATAAATATCATACAGACAATTGATAGAGTAAAAACCTAACTATCAGTCAAAACTTTGCTACATTATTGGAAAATATTATCCACTTCTGGTAAGCACATTGTATTAAGAGAGTTTGTAGAGTTCAAATCCACAGAGCTTAGGTTCTGACGGTTTCATTCTGTCAGACTGTTGTAGTCATGGGCAGAGAGTGACACGCAAATATATAAAGTACAGCAGTAGTTTTTGATTTAAATCTAAAGGAATTAACATTTATACACTCTGAGATATTAGTTTTCTTCTTTTGATGTTGATATGTATGGTGTGTGTGTAGGGGTGGAGGGTGCACTCTTCTGCATGCGGCATGGATAATTTTATTGGATCCTGGGTGTATTCTAACCAACTTCATGTAGACTGATATATTCCTCTATAAAACGAAAATAAATCAGACCTGCGTGCTTCTTACATCAGAGATTTGTTGAGCAGGATCCCAGTCTGGGCAAATTGCCAAGCAAGTGTTGGGTTCACAGACACCTAGGTCATGCTCTAGACAAAGAACTTAGAGGGAGATAAAAGCATTTGTCAAATACGTAGCATCTATCAAGATAGAATCCATAACCTGATTTCAGAACATTTTAAAAACACCTGGGTGCATGCACTAAGTTTCCTAGTTCTGCATAAACAAACAGCTATGAAGTGGGCTGCTTAAATTACAGATACATATGCTCTCACAGCTGTGCATGGTACAAGCCTGAAACAAGGATTTCATTTTGAATACCTCTCATATCTTCAACGGGTATAAGGGAACTCTTTCTTAACTTCTGTTGGATGTAGCAGTGCTTACTGGGTTTTAGTTAGTGAGTTATTCGCCATCATCTCAACACAGTCATCACATAGCTATATCGCTGGTCTCTTTGTCTGTGTTTGTTCTCTCCTTAAAACAACTAAGGCACACAATACTCCAATATGGCTTCATCTATCTATTGCTTCCATTAATTATTCAAATACCAAATAAGACGACATTCAGAGATTTTAAAGAGCAGTGCTTCAGTGTTTCCTTTTGGGAGTTAATTCAACTCATGATAGCTTGGTCTCTGTCACATTGACTGCAGTGAATGAATGTCACTCGTTTTCCTATTCCTCTCTAAGTCACTGTGCTTCCAATTGTCATCCATCGAATACCCTCTCTGTAAAAGGCGTATTTCATGCAGCTGCTGGTCCTAGAGATGCTGAGAGAACTCCATGAAGAACAAAATATAGCAGGCTGTGTAGCTTTACATAGCAGAGTCCTATTTCATACACAGTTTAATAGATCAGAGTGCTAGAATCAATGATTCAGTAGATTTCATTCTGAGATCTCTTTTTTTGGTTAACAATTAATCACATTTTCCTGTCTCTGGATAGGATCTTTTCTCTTGATATATTTGTGTACTAAATCTCTTCTGATAAGCATGGCGTTTATTTGGCTATGTGCCCCTCCATGATTCAAGTTGTGATGTGCAAAATTCTTTAAAGACTCTGTAGCCAGTGAAAGTTACAATCTGGTGTGCTAAGGATTTGGTCTCCACATGTGAACCTGATAATTGAAGGTGGCATTTTTTCTCATTATTTTGAGGTAAAGTGCTGAAAGAGGTTTGTGACTTCATAGGGAAGCTACATCTATGAAATCGAGACAACAGAGTTACCTAAACAAGACCTAAGCAATGACTTTCCCAGGTAACATGCCAGGAAACCTCAGGAGACCCCATCCCTAGATGGACAGCTTCAGGCAATTAGTAATTTCTTAGAGAGAAATAATCAATTTGCTTTAGGGATAAATCCTAGAGCTAGCTGCCTCATATATGTTCCAATAACAAGCAATCAGCCCTGAAGTTACATGTTATACATTATCAACACTAAATGGATTCACTGTGAATGTGAGTGTGTGTGTGTGTGTGTGTGTGTGTGTGTGTGTGTGTGTGTGTGTGTGTGTGAAAAATAAGAAAAAAAAGACATCAGTTTGTGGAGCAGGGAGGAGTATATAAAATCTTTAATAAGTAAATAGTGATTTGCAAAATAAATTATTAACAGAAATTTGAAGGAAGAATTCGTAACTATTATCAACAAACATGTAAGCATGTTACTATGCTTTTTTACCTCGAGTAAACAGTGAGGCATCTATGAAGAAGTATTTTCACGTGTATGTCATTATGCTAAAAGATCTATTCTGTACCTGTTGAATCTAAGCGCTTACAAAATGTTAAAGGAAAATGCCAAATGCAATCTAAGATATACTAAATGATAAGAATAAATGTGAACTAAATTAATACATAAGATCATCTACAGCACCTGGATGAACTATCTCTCATTTAATGTCTGACATCTCTCAGACAGTCTGCTCATTTTCTGGTTTTACACCCATGCAATGGTCCTGAGAATGGATTGCACCTCTGACAAGGCTTACAGCAAATCCACAGAGAACACTGTCCTTCTAATTCTGTAATTGGAAAATCCTAAATATAAGTCCCTTAAACAATTGATCTGTTCATGTTACATCATATGAGAGAATCACTATTATAAATTGAGTTATGAAATTTCTACCTTCAGAAAAAAAGTTGTAATGGAGGAAAATAGAGATAGATAGAAAAGCAGGCAGATAGATAGATGGATAGATAGATGGATAGATAGATAGATAGATAGATAGATAGATAGATAGATAGATAGACTGAGACCTAGACTTTAATCACCGGGCCTTATTCCCATGATTTGTATACAATTTTACAGGACTAAAATAACTAATCAATAAAATAACAAACATGCAAAAGTAGCATAAACGTGCAGCTTTCATTAAAAATAAGTGAATGGCCCTGATCCATTTTTGTGGTAACTTCCTTTAGTGTCCTTTATTATGGCATTACTTAATAGTGGCTCCTTCACAGACAGGAGTCCATAGGGCTTTATCTATTACCTAAAGGAGTTTCCAATCAATATTCCTCATTTGAAATGCTTGCTTTGATTTTACAGTAACAAAAGTCCCAATTATGTTAATTGTAATACCAACCTAGATATGGGAAAAGCAGTATTCATCATTATTGACTTTAAACTCATATCTTATATTTTAAGAGTGGGGAGACTCAGTTCTTCTAGGAAAGAATGGGTTTTCCAAGATCACAGTTTCAAAATGGTAGCTCTGAAAGTCTGCTGTGTCAGAAGGTGAACTTCAGAATTCCTCAGGATGAATTGTTCTTTGATTCTCCCCAACAGGTCTCAGATTCTGAAGAAGATAACTTTGACCATTGTCTTTATTGAATTAATAATTTTTTTTTTTTTTGGTTTTTGAGACAGGGTTTCTCTGTGTAGTTCTGGCTGTCCTGAAACTCACTTTGTATACCAGGCTGGCCTCTAACTCAGAAATCCGCCTGCCTCTGCCTCCCGAGTGCTGGGATTAAAGGCGTGTGCCACCACGCCCAGCTGTATGAAACAAATGATTAAACAAAGGTCACACAAGTAGAATCATTGATGCAATTTTCCCTTGCTTAGAATGGCCAGAAGTAAAAGACATAAGAGAGGAGCAAGGTTCAGTTTGATTTATTTATTTATTCTATTATTATTATTATTATTTGTTTTATTTATTTTTTTTGTTTTGTTTTTTTTTGTTTTTTTTTGTTTTTTTGTTTTTTTGTTTTTTTTTTTTTTTTTTTTTTTTTTTTTTTTTTTTTTTTTTTTTTTTTTTTTTTTTTTTTTTTTTTTTTTTTTTTTTTGAGAGAGGGTTTCTCTGTGTAGCCTTGGCTGTCCTGGAACTCACTCTCTAGACCAGGCTGGCCTCGAACTCAGAGATTGCCTGTCTCTGCCTCCCAAGTGCTGGGATTAAAGGCATGTGCCACCATGCCCAGCAAGGTTAAGTTTTATTTGGGAAATCCCTGACTCAAATGAGAAACGGACAGGAAGGGGAAGGAGACACAATTAATATTACATCTTTCATTTTCTTTAAGAACAGACACCTTCCTCACAAGGCTGCCAACTGTCCTCACAGCCTGCACCAAGAGACTTCTCTTCATTATTATCCTTTCACTGATTTTTCACATGCCTCCCTTTAACTTTACCACATCACTTCTAATTTCCACAAAGCCATGCATTCTTGCCTTCCTGAAATGTGGTGTGCATCTATCCTTCACATTCTGCTTTTCTGACTAGAGAAACATTAGCAACACTTACAGGGCGAACACTTTTCTTTTTCAGCACTTTGCTTTGTCTCTTTTGCTTTCACAGATCTCCAACAAGACAACCTTAGAAAAGTCAAGGCTTTCCTGAGAACACACTGTGGAATCCAAATGTTCAAATCTGTCTGCATTGTATAATAGATCTGGAAGGCTAGAGAGGGCGCTAAACAGTGAGGTAATGAAGTAGAAGAATCAGCAGTGTGTGTCTCTCCTGGGTCTCTGCTGAATCTTGCCTTTCATGTCTGCTTCTGGGTATCCCTGAGTGTCAATTCAACTCCACCATCACTGACGTGTTCATGAGAAAAAATGAACTCAAACAGAAGAGCAAATAAATCAAGAAAGTCAAAATCAAGAAATTCCCATCTGAACAGGTTAATTATCAATGTTTAACCAATTTACATTCTTGACAATGTTAACAACAACAACAACAAAAATACCAATACTCCATGCCTTGGTGAAATCTAACTTAAAAGCAGGTTTTGCCCTCTTCTTAATCTGCTTCTTTCAAATCTAGGCTTCTGGAGATTGTGTTTGGCCAGAAACAAAGATAAGTAGGAAAAAATGTACTACAAACTAATAAAAAAATAAATAAATAAAATAAACCCTGAGAAAAGCTTGGTGGTATGATAACATACTTGCTTAACACATATGAGGACCTAGTTTAAATCACAACTGGAGGGATGTAGAAGAGCTTTAGTATTAAATTATTAAGGAAATGGCACTATATAAAGATCTTGTATAACAAGTTACCAAGAATTAACATGAAATCTGGAAGTAAAATAGTAATAGATCAAACAGATCATTTTTCCAAGGGCTGGAAGTCTGCTGATCACATCTATTGCTGTATTGGAATGTTGTCTTATTGAATCTACCCAATAGGTAAGACACAATGGGACACTTTGAATTCCTGGGTCTTGGATGAATTCATTGTAAAAGAATGGGCTTTGGAATGAACATTTATATGTCTGATTAAAAAAATCAATTCTTGCCTACTACCTTCTAAATACTGCATATAAGCAAGGAAACAAGTTCTAAGTGAACATGACAATACAAGAATGTATTGTCAACATAGTGGAACACCTGCCTCTGTGGCATGGTGGGGCATCTTTTGGGTATATTCCCCAGAGTGGTATTGCTGGGTCTTCAGGTAAATCTATTTTCAATTTCCTAAGGAATCTCTAGATTTATTTCAAGAATGGTTGTAACAGTTTGCAATTCCACCAAAAATGGAGTAGTGTTCCTCTTTCTCCACATCCTCACCAACAGGTATTGTCACCTGAGGTTTTGATCTTAGCCATTCTGATGGGTGTAAGGTGGAATCTCAGAGTCGTTTTGATTTGCATTTATCTGATCACTAAGGAATTTGAACATTCCTTTAGGTGCTTCTCAGACATTCCAGATTTCTCTGTTGTGAATTCTCAGTTTTGTTCTATAACCCATTTTTTGATTGGGTCCTTTGGATTTTTGGTGTTTGGCTTCTTAAGTTCTTTATATATTTTGGATATTAGCCCTCTATTGGATGTGGGATTAGTGAAGAATTTTTCCCAATTTATAGGTTGCCGATTTTTCTTATTGTCTATGTCCTTTGCTTTCCACTTTCATGAGGTTCCATTTATCAATTCTTGGTCTTATAGCATGCACCATTAGAGTTATATTTAGAAAATGTCCTCCTGTACAAATGAGTTCAAGGCTCTTTCCCACTTTTTCTTCAACTAGAGTTAGTGTATCTGGTTTTATATGGAGGTCCTTGATCATAGAAGCCTTGTTTGTGATAGCCAGAAGCTAGAAACAACTCAAATGTTTCATAACAGAAGAATGGATTCAGAAAATGTGGTTCATTTACACAATGGAATACTACTCAGCTATTAAGAACAAGGACATCGTGAGTTTTGCATGCAAAAGAATGGAACTAGAAAATATCATCCTGAGTGAGTTAACTAAGACCAAAAAGGGCATGCATAGTCAGTAATAAATAGATATTAGCCCCCAAAAGTGCAGAATACCCAAGATACAGTCTATAGAACTCAAAAAGAGTCAACAAGTTGAAGAGCCTAAGTGAGGATGCCCCAGCCTCACTTGGGAGTGAGAAGCAAGCACAAGGTTGGAGGGAGGGAGAGTCCTGGGAAGGAAAGGGGATAGAAGGTAGAGGGGAACATGATCTAGTATTGGGTAGGGGAAAAGGACTGAACTTCTGAGGGCCAGCAGAAAGAATGGAAACAGGCAACCTTGGGAGGTAGGAGGCTGGGGGGACCCTTCAGAATGTACCAGAGACTTGGGAGGTGAGAGACTCTTGGGACTCAAAGGGAGGAACCATAGATGAAATGCCCTACATTGTGGAGAGGGAACTTATAGAGCTCACCTCCAGCAGAAAAACAGGGCATCAAGTGAGGGATGGGGTTGCCATCACAGAGTCAAAACTCTGACCATAATTGTTCTTATCTGAAAGAACTTCAGGGATAGAAATTGAGAGGAGCCTGAGGAAAAGAAGGTTCAATGACAGGTCCAAAGTGGGATCCAGCTCAAGGGGAGGTCCCAAGACCTGACACTACTACTGAGGCTATGGGGCACTCACAAAAAGTGATCTATCATGACTGCCCTCTAAAAGACTCAATAAGCAGCTGAAAGAGTCAGATGTAAATATTTACACCCAACCAATGGACAGAAGCTGCTGACTTCTGTGGTTGAACTAGGAGAAAGCTGGAAGAAGCTGAGGAGGAGGGCAACTCTGTAGGAGGACCATCAGTCTTAATTAACCTGAGATCTCTCAGAATCTGGACTACCAACCAGGCAGCATACATCAAATGATGTGAGGCCTCCAACACATATACAGCACAAGACTGCCTTGTCTGGTGTCTGAGAGTTTAGAGGTCTGGTGGGGTGAGGGGTTTCGGGTATGGGGTTGGGACATCCTTGTGGAGACAGTGGGCTGGGAGAAATAATAAAATCTTGAATTATAAATAGATAGATAGATAGATAGATAGATAGATAGATAAATGATTTTTTAAAGAATGTATTGTGAAGATATTAGTGCAGTAGAGGAAAAGATTATTTCCAGACATATTTTAAGCAATTGTGTATATTGAGAAACATCTAGCAATTTTGAGAATCTAAATGAAATTGAAGATGCTCTAGCACACTTTGGGAAGACACCAAGGAAGAAATAAATGTATATTAAGGAAGAAATAAATGTATTTTTTGCAGCAATGACAATTACCTATTATGTTTAAATTTGTATTTCTTCTGAATTTTGAAAGGTAAGTTCTTTATATTTTCTTTCTAAGTCTATGCTGTACCATAAACTCTATAATCTGAGGTTCCTGTGTGTAAATGAGTACTCACTGTGAGGTCTGAAAAGAATAGAAATTTAATCTCTGGTGTTTGGAAAGGGTCTTTGGAAGTTATTGACACTGGATTAAGGCTATCATCCAACCCTTAATACTAAAGATTAGTTGATTCATCATGAAAGAAATACAGAGAGGAAGATAAAGGGAGACTGGGGATGGAAGAAGAGGGAGAAAGGAGAAAAGGAGACAAAGGAGAGGGAGAAGGAGAGGAAAAGCGAGATGGAGAGATAGGAAGAGAGAGGGGTAGGGGGAGAGAGAGAGAGAATACAACAGATGAGATATGAATATATTGTGGCTGTCACCAGAGCATGCTTTGTAGCTCAGCATGCTATGTAGAGGGAGGCAATTATCAGATATGGCCTTTTTCCTTGGACTTTCAGAATTAACACCCAAGCAAACTTCTTCTCTTTGCCTTTTAGCCAGTCCATGACATAGTATTTTTGACAACATAAAATTGGCTAAGAGGTTCTTACATTTAGTATAGTTTGACCCAGGTTAACATGAGCAGTAGAAAACAGTATGTACTAGAAAAGGAAAAGAAAACTCACAACTTTTAGTGCCATGAAACTTTGGGTTTTTCCTTTTTTTTTTAATTAAAAAAATTAAAATTTATTTATTTTTATTCTTTAATCCTTTTTTACAGTTCATTCTTCATCTCCCTTCGGGTCTGCCACCCACCCCAACCCCCTATCCATCCCCATCCCATATCTCCTGCCCCCTGTCTTAAAGAGGATGTTCCAAGCTGAACACCCCTACCTTACTAGGCCTCCCCACTACCTGGGGCCTCAAGTTTCTTGAGGGTTAGCTGCATCTTCTCTCATTGAGGCCAGGCCAGGCTGTCCTTGGCTGTATATGTGTTGGGGGCCTCATATCAGCTGGTGTATGCTGCCTGGTTGGTGCCACATTTTTTGAGAAATCTCAGGGGTTCAGGTCAGTTGACAATGCTGGTCTTTCCATAGGGCCACCCTCCTCCTCAGCTTCTTCCAGTTTTCCCCCAATTCAACCTCAAGGGTCCCCAGCTTCTATCCATTTTTTTAGGTGCTAGTATCTGCTTCTGACTCCTTCAGCTTCTTGTTGATCCTCTCAGAGAGCAACCATGCTAGGCTCCTGCCTGCAAGCACACCACAGATTCAGTAACAGTGTCAGCGCTCTGGCCTCCTTGTGAGCTGGATCCCAAATTGGGTTGCTCTCTTATTCAAAGGAATTCATAATGAATTACTGGGTTTTATCCAGAGGAGGAGCTGGGTTATTGGTTATGAGATATTTATTTTAATATAAAACATACAATAGTAAATACTATTTGAAACATTTAATTTTGTTATGTTATAAATTCATGTTAAACACGCTCCTTGAAACAATTGTGCTTTTAGTTCTATACCAAAAGAGTAGTAAATACACACACACACACACACACACACACACACACACACACACACACAAAAACTGTCTCCTAATTCTGACACAACATCACACATATAAAAACACACAAATATACAAAAACACTTTGGAGGTTTTCTGGTGTTCTAACATATTATAACTGAGGGTGGATAATTGGATCTCTGACTTCTCATCTGTAATTATTTGATATCATTTTCCCTTGTTTGGGATCTGAAGAAATTCACACTCATGGAGTTCTTTGAACCTCCCTTTTTGGCTTTAGGATGACTCCTTATTTTCCTTGTCTATCTAAGTGATCCTTATTCAGATTTTTATATTCTATCCAATGATATTTCAACAGAAATAAAGTTTTTTCTACTACTAGGTACATTATCCTTTACATTAAATGCTGTCTAATATTTTATAGCCCCAATCAGGGTCTGCGATTACATGGTATATAATTAATTGATTAGCATATTTTTCTATGCTACTACAAGATATATACAAATGCCCTGAAGGTAACTGACTATGTATGGAATGTTACTTGTGGAAACTTGCATTAGAAGGTTTGAATGCACTGTCTTGTTTGAAGAGAATTGTCATAGTTCGGTGTTACTAACGTTACTCTCTTTCATTCTTAAAAATCCTTTGATGTGTGCAGTGCAGTGTGCAGTCTCTTTGCGTAAGTGATCCAGGAATACTAAGGAACTGTCTTCTTTACTCTAAAAAGATTATTTTGTCATTTATGTTGCTATATTTCTCTTGATAAAATGATTCTTTCCATGATGTGCATGCATATGTCTGAGTTTACAATGGATATTCAGTTTTGCTTGTCAATCTGCCTCAAAATTGGCTAAAAAACTCTTGAAACTGGTGTTTTCTGTATTTGAAAGACATTCCAATCTCTATTTTTGCCTACTGATTTTAGGAAACTTACACAGGATACTTAGTGTGTCAAAAACAAGTTAGTATACAATTCACTTCTCAGTACATGAATCAATTTAAATCTAACAGTCATGTTCCACCTTTCAGAGTCTACGACCCTGGATAAAGGGACCATACTCTGGATGTCTCTAGTAACTTATATATATTTATTGACAATTTCTAAATTTTTATCAAGTTAGAGTACTAAAATGCCTACATATTGTCCTTAACACTGACAAGATTGTTATTTATTCCAGAAAATCTACTAAGTCTTCAAACAGCAAAATTCTTTAAATTTTGGCCCAAACTGACTCAGTGTCTTCAAGATTTTCTTTCCTGAGATGCCAGTTATGATCTCCCACAAAGAGAAGAATTCCAGCCACTTGTATTTCTCCAGGACTACTAGACTTTCTTCAGTATAAGTCCCAACTCCCAGGCAATAGCTCTATCCTGTGGTCGCCAGCTGAGGACAACCATCAGGCCCCACATAGCTCATTCTCAAAGAAGATGTTCAACAGCAGGCAATGTGGATGAGATCAGAAGCTAGTGCCACTCAGGCATCTTGGTCATCACATTGGGATGTGTCTTAAGAATAAGCAAAGACTTACTTCCTCTACCAGCACCAGCACAATTGTCCAGAGAATTTGCTCACCTCGAGAGAAATAAGCTGTAAGGTTTCTTAGCCATTATTTAGAAAAGAATATTGGGAATTTAAACCAAGCCTTTCTCCCTAAAGTAAACAGGTTTGGACATTAAGGAATTAGAAGGAGGCCCACAACACTGTCTGAAGATAGAAACAGCAACAAAAGCTTAGATTCAGTAACTGGCAGGAGACAATGAGAGTGATAAATGAGAAGAGCCCTCCTAGAGTTAGTAGGAACTTCAAATGTAGCCCTCCTAGCAACCTCTGCAAAAGGCCCAGTATTGACTATTTCACAAAGAAAACTGCTTGATGCCTCCAGACATTGTCAAACACAAGAGAGCAAGCAGTAAGCAATTAGCGAGTATGGACAGTGGGGTGTGCTAGCAACAGAGGTAGTGGAGGCAGTAGAGGAAAACAGAGCCAAAGAAAGATCTTCTATAATTACCCTCATTGTAAGGTGGCTGGGCACACACTCAAGGCTATACCCTCTGGAGTTAGGGAGAGGATTCACAGTGTAAGGGAAAGTAAATTTACAAACAAACAAACAAAAACAAAACACTAAACAGAGCAACAAACAAAAGTTCACCCAGAAAGAAGTTGTTCCTTGCTATTACTTAAATATCAATTTTCAATATGAATAAATAAAGACATATAGATCATGGAGAGAAAGAGGAAATTTTGATCCATACATGAGAACATGCCAAGAAAGAAATGGCCTTTCAAAGAGTCTCTATGGCAAACTTAAAGAAGAATTCAAAACAATCACTGTGTTTTAACTCATAGTACACTATAACTAAATACACATAAATAAGGTGTGAAGATAATATTTTATCACGGAAACAATATTTCAAAGACAAATTACAAATAGTCAGATGGAAACACTTTTTACCTCTTATTTAATTTATTTATCCATTTTACATCCATATCTTTGTGCCCCCTCCAATTCCCTCCTGCACAGTCTCTCCCTCCATCCCCTTCCTCTTCTCTGCTGAAAGAGTGGAGAACACCCTGGGTAGCCCCTCCCCCCAACCCAATGCAGCACATCAAGTCTCTGCAGGGCTTGGTGCTCCCTCTCCCAATGAGGGCAGACAAGGTAGCACAGGTAGGGGAACAGATTCCAGAGACAGGCAACAGCTTTAAGAACAGTCCCTTTCCCAGTTTTGGGGGGACCCATATGAAGACCAAACTGTCCATCTACTGCACATGTGTGGGGCCCCTAGGTCCAGCCTGTCTATATTCTTTGGTTGATGGTTCAGTATCTTGAGAGCCCCCAAGGTTTCAGGTTAGTTGATTTTGTTGGTGTTCTTGTGAAGTTCCTATCCCTTTAGGGACACCAAACCTTTCTCCCAACTTCATTGTCTCCTGGGAACCTCCCCCATACCAGGTCTCTGGCAAGTCTTAGAGATGTCCCCCACCCCCACCTCAGCCAGCTGAATATTTTCATTTATTCTCCTGGCCCTCTGAGCCTCTGGCCCCATGGTCTGTCTTTGCCCATACTTGGTCCTGAATCCCCTCATCCACTCTCTATATTTCCTTCCACACAGTTCCCTCCATCTATCTATCTGCCTCCTATGACTATTTTATTTCCCCTTGTAAATGAGATTCAAACATCCTCACTTGAGCCATATATCTGGTTTAGCTTCTTTGAGTCTATGGAGTGTAGTGTGAATATCCTGTATTTTATGGCTAGTACTCACCTTCTAAGTAAGAAGATACCATGCATTTTCTTTTGGGTCTGGGGTACCTCACTCAGGATGATATTTTCTACTTTTATCTACTTGCCTGCAAAATTCAAAATGCCCTTGTTTTTAATAGCCAAATAATACCTAAAATGGAAATTCTTTTTTTTCCAACTTTTATTAGATATTTTCTTCATTTACATTTCAAGTGTTATCCAGAAAGTTCCCTATACCCTCTCCCCTCCCGGCCCTGCTCACCTACCCACCCACTCCCACATCCTGGCCCTGGCGTTCCCCTGTACTGGGGCATATAAAGTCTGCATGACCAAGAGGCCTCTCTTCCCAATGATGGCCAACTAGGCCATCCTCTTCTATATATGCAGCTAGAGACATGAGCTCAGGGGTACTAGTTAGTTCATGTTATTCTTCCACCTATAGGGTTGAAGACCCCTTCAGTTCCTTGGGTACTTTCTCTAGCTCCTTCCTTGGGAACTCTGTGTTCCATCTAATAGCTGACTGTGAGCATCCACCTCATGTTTGCCAGGCACTGGTATAGTCTCCCACGAGACAGCTATATCATGGCCCTTTCAGCGCTATCTTGCTGGCATATGCTATAGTGTCTATGTTTAGTGGCTGATTGTGGGATGGATCCCTGGCAGCCGCAGTCATTGGGTCCATCTTTTGGATTCAGGGTTGGAGAGATGGCTCAGCCGTTAAAGGCTAGGCTCACAACCAAAAATAAAATGGAAATTCTAATTAAAAATAAAATTATTGAAAAGAACATATGTAGTAAAATAGTACAAGAATACATTTAAATTTACAAAACTCATTTAAATTTCCAAAAATTCCCTTAAAATATTAAGAAATTTTGATATAAACATGTAATTTGAAGGTACTGGAAAATATAGAATAAGGTAATAGAAAAATGTTCCATAGCTATTTGGACTTTTTTCTTTTAGAATTTTTCCACCCACTGCCATAGCTCATTTTTAATTGGGCTGTTTATTTTCTTAAGACTTAGATCTTTGTGTTCTCTGTATGTTGTAGACAGCAGACATCAGTTGGATTCATTGCTGATAAAGATTCTCTTCTATTCTGGCTGCATAGCCACTCAGTGTGCTCTACTCTACAGAAGCGTTTTGTTTCATTTGTTGATTGTTGGTCTTATTTCCTGTGTTTCTGGAATCCTGTTTATGACCTCTGGCTTCTGTGACACCATCAATGTTGGGACTTCCCCTGGTTATCCTGTTGTCCTATGTCATGAAGATCCTGAAGCTTTGGATCAGCAGAACTGGTCCTTTTATGCATCCTAGCTGTTGGCAGATTATATCAGTTTTGGGGTTGGGGGTTGGGGGCAACTCAGAGCCCTGAATCTGGGCCTGTGTGGTAGTGAGCAGATCAAACTGCCACCATCTCTCCCTTATCCACACCACCAGGGTGAGCTCTCCAGCGTTGGTCAGACTGGGCCACCCATTGCTGTCATCAGCAGGAGGCACAGTCAGCTTTCCTGCTCTCTTGATCTTAGCCATACCTATACCTACAAAATGAGCTTCACTGTGTTGCCCAGGCAAGGTACAGGGCCTGGTCTCCTGAATGCTACAGCTAGTGAGGGGATAGGGCTAGTTCTCCATAATACATGCCCTTAGGGTCAGAGCTCTCTACTACCACAGGTAGTGAGGTAGGGGGAGGGTATTACACTCCTCTCCCCCACAATGTCACCTCAAGGCAGACAAGTGGCAGTGCCACTCCTCCCATGCTCTTTTCTACAGGGCTGGCTCACCTGTACCTCCACACTAGGGTCAGTTCTGCTGTGCTTTCCAGGCAAGGTACAGTTTTTTTTGCTATGGAGTGCTGTAATTGATGAGGAGCAGTACTAGCTCTGCCTTGTTCATGACCCTGTGGGCAGCATTCCTGAATACTGAAGGTGATGAAAGGTGGGGAGTGGGGAGGCATCATCTCTGTACCTGTGTCACACTTGTCAGTAGACTACAGAAGACAGTGATGGGGTCAGCTCACTCAAACCCCTGCCACTAGAATTAGCTCAACTGTACTGCCTGGGCAAGGAACTCGGTTTACTCTTCTGAGTGCTGCCACTGAGGGGGCGGGGCATAGGACCAGCTCTCCAGAGTGCCACAGCCAGTGAGAGATGGGGCCCTGCAAGTTCATTCCCATGGACCCAGACATGGCTCTCAGCAACATCTCAGGGTGAGACTCTACCATGGCTCTAGGTGGCAGGGCTAACCATTCAATACAGGCTCCTCATCTCTATCATTGAGTTGAGTTTCTAATACTATCTCTCTTCATAATGTTCAAGCTCCTATACTTCTCTCTCATCTGACTACCACATTCTTCCACATTGTGGTGGCTTCCCCTGTAGACTGGCCACATGGCTAGCTGCCACCTGGATAATATGGTCTATCTGTGCTGTGTGGTGTGGCAGCAGGTGGGTGTCTCTGCCCACCAATGCCATGCTCCAGACAGCAGCTCTGTGGGTAGCATGTTGGATGTCTGCAGGTACCTTTCTTCTTCCTCCTGAGAAGTGTTACATAGTGCTGAGGTGGGGCTCTGTGTGTCTATGGTCAGCCTGTGCTGTGGAGCAAAGGGCAGGTTGGTGGGTGTCTTCCCTGACTGTATTGTTTGATATGGCTGAATGTCAGTCTCTGTCTATCTTCCTCCTTCTGGGATGTGCTGCCTGGATTTGGTTTGATTTGATTTTTATGTGTCCTAGGCATAAAAGAGCTTTGGACACTAAGCTAGGCATCTCGCTAGGATATACAAAGGACTGTCATCTGCTCTGCCCCTGACTAATATAATACCACAACCAGCAGGGTGTTTCTTTGCCTATTGCCAGGGGTGAGGGGTTGAGAGGTTTGTGGGTGTTAGAGTTGAGTTTTGTCCTGAATGAGAGACAGGATTTAGGTTCAATTTTACTGCATGCTGACATATGATTTTCTTGGGACTATTAGTTGAAGATGCTGCTTTGTTTTTGAGAAATGTTTGAATGTCTTTGTCAAAAAATAAGTGATACCAATATCTGGACCCTCAGTTTAATTTCATTGATCTGTATGTCTGTATGTGCCAATACTGGACTGTTTTTACTATTATGACATTTTTGTATTCTTTGAAAACAAGTATGGTGATACCTATAGCAGTGTTCCTTTTGTTCAGGATTGCTTTTGCTGTCCTTGATGATCTGTATCTCCAGATAAACTTTTGAATCGTATCTTTATTTATGAAGCATTAAAATTTTGACTGAGGTTCAATTGACTCTGTGGCTAGCTTTCCATAGGATTGTCGTTTTCAAATATTACTTCTTCTAATCAATGAGCATGGCATTTATTACCATATTCTAGTATCTTCTATGATGTATTGAAGTTTTCTCTGTAAAATTCTTTTGTTTTCTTGGTTACAATGTTGTGTGTGTGTGCATGTGTGTCTGTCTGTGTGTCTGTGTGTTTGTGTGTGTGTCTGTAACTATATTGCATGGAATTGATCATTTCATTTATTTCTTTTTTTTTCCTCGTTATTAGATATTTTCTTCATTTACATTTCAAATGTTATCCAGAAATTTCCCCTTACCCTCCCACATCTGCGCCCTGCTCCCCTACCCACCCCCTCCCACATAATGGCCCTGGCGTTCCCCTGTACTGGGGCATATAAAGTCGGTATGACCAAGGGGCCTCTCCTCCCAATGATGGCCAACCAGGCCATCTTCTTCTATATATGCAGCTAGAGACATGAGCTCAGGGGTACTAGTTAGTTCATGTTATTCTTCCACCTATAGGGTTGAAGACCCCTTCAGCTCATTGGGTACTTTCTCTAGCTCCTTCCTTGGGAGTCCTGTGTTCCAACTAATAGCTGACTGTGAGCAACCACTTTCGTGTTTGCCAGGCACTGGTATAGCTTCCCATGAAACAGCTATATCAGGTCCCTTTCAGCATTATCTTGCTGGCATATGCTATAGTGTTTATTTTGGTGGCTGATTATGGGAAGGATCCCTGGCAGCTGCCATCACTGGTTGGTCCATCCTTTTGATTCAGCTTCACACATGATCTCTGTAACTCCTTCAGTGTGTGCTTTGTTCTTAATTCTAGAAAGGGGCAAAGAGGCCACATTTTGAACTTCATTCTTCTTGAGATTCATGTGTTTAGTAAATTGTATCTTGGGTAGTCTAGGCTTCTGGGCTAATATCCACATATCAGTGAGTACATGTTATGTGAGTTCTTTTGTGATTGGGTTACCTCACTCAGGATGACACCCTCCAGATCCATCCATTTGCCTAGGAATTTCATATATTCATTGTTTCTA
>LR752916.1:10058-50209 GCA_902729485.2 Mus minutoides | reverse complement strand
CCATAAAAACTGGGTCCTCTCTTCCCTCAGGGTCGACTCCTCTATCCACTTCCAGGATATGAGTCGTCCCCAGAGCTCTGGCTTTCCCCGAATAAAGCCTCATGTGATTTGCAGCAAGCCTGGTCTCCTGTGAGTTCTTGGGGGATTCGCCAATATCCCGTGACTTGAGTGGAGGTCTCCCTACGGGGGTCCTTTCAGTGACACATTAAGTTGTTTTAGCTCTTATATCTGGATGGCAGTGTCCCTTCACATCCTCACCTTACTGGCTGTTGACACATCTCATTGAACATCTTAATAAAATATGGTAGGGGCAGAGGAGTTAGAACAAAAACAGACTTAATCCCCTCTCATATAACCATATATATTAACTCCCCAGGCATGGCTCTGATGGTCTGAGGAAGGCATGAAAACTATTCTTCTATAAAGACTGCAAGTGTGGGGAGGACAGGGTGAGGCTGCTCATGGACCCTTGGTCCACAGTAGATATGCTGTAAGGGGCATTGAGGGAAGAAAGAAGTGAGGACCTACACACATGGGCACATAGATTCTCTAATGTCTGTTGTCTCAGTTAGGGTTTTACTGCTGTTCACAGACACCGTGACCAAGGCAACTCTTTTTTTGTTTTGTTTTTTTCAAGACAGGGTTTCTCTGTATAGCCCTGGCTGTCCTGGAACTCACTCTGTAGACCAGGCTGGCCTCAAACTCAGAAATCCGCCTGCCTCTGCCTCCCAAGTGCTGGGATTAAAGGCGTGCACCACCCCCGCCGGGCAAGGCAACTCTTATAAGGACAACATTTAACTGGGTTTGGTTCATAGGTTCAGTCCATTATCATCAAGGCAGGAGTATAACAGTACCTAGGCAGGCACAGTGCAGGAGGAGCTGAGAGTTCAACCATATTGTTCTGAAGGCAAACAGAAAACTGGCTTCCAGGCAGCTAGGACAAGAATATTAAAGCCCACACCCACAGTGACACACCTACTCCAGCAAGGCCAAACTTCCAAATAGTGCCACCCACCCCCTGGGGCGAGCATGTACAAACTATCACATCTGTTAAAAACTACAAAAACTGGGCTAGTGGTGAGATGGCTCAGCAAGTAAAGTTACTTGCTGCCAAGCCTGAACTCAGAGACCTGCCTGCCTCTGCCTCCTGAGCGCTGGGACTAAGGAACACAGTGGTTTTGGTTGGTTGGTTAGTTGTTTGGTTGGTTAGTTGTTTGGTTGGTGGTTTTGATTTTTCAAGATAGGGTTTCTCTGTCCTGGAACCCTCTTTGTAGACCAGGCTGGCCTCGAACTCACAGAGTTCCTCCTGCCTCTGTGTCCTGAGAACTGTGCATCTTTTTTTTTTTAATGGACTCTAATGAGGAATTTATCTTTCCAGATTACTGACTACAGTGTTTCTGTGTCTTTGGGTGACGCTGCAGCACTGGAGGCTGCTTCTTTGCTCCAGCTGCAGTTCTATGTATGGATCCACAAACGGGTTGGCAAGCAAAAATGCACTCCTCTCACGGTTCTAGAGGCTAGGCATCCAAACTTTGGTGTAGGTATGGCTATCCTCAAAATCCGGGTGTAGGCAAGGGAGGCCATGCCCCCCTCTGCTAGATAATAGGCTTCCTCTATTCCTTGTCCTTCTCTCTGGTGGCTTGCCTGGTTTTGCTGCTGTAGTACTCTGACCTCTGCCTCCAATGTCACGTGTGCCTCTGTCTTCATGTGGCTATATTCTTGCAACTGATGTCATATTGAGTTAAGGGTCCATCCTATTCTAATCTGACCCCATCTTAATTGCTTTGGCAAGGATTGCTTCTAGGTAAGGTCGTGGTCTTGGGTAGTTGGTTTAAACCTTCAACACATCTCTTTGGGAATGAGGAAGGGGTGTTACAATGCAGTGAGTTATTACAACTAAATCAGGATTTGGAGCCACAGTTTTAGGATGTAGCACACTCTGGAGGCAGAAGCAGGGAGATCTCTGAGTTCAAGGCCAGCCTGGTCTACAGAGAAAGTTCCAGGACAGCAAGGGCTACACAGAGAAACCCTGTCTCAAAAAACAAACAAACAAATAAACAACAGCAAAAAGTGGTAACAAGGCTTAGCATTGGGCATGGTGTCCTTTGCCTTTAATCCCAGCACTCAGAAGGCAGATCTCTATGAGCTGGAGGCCAGCCTGTTCTAGAGAGTATTCCAGGACAGACAGGGCTGTAGAGAGAACCTGTCTGAAATAAAATAAAAACAGGATTCAGTTTACCAGCTGAATCACAGAATCAGATTGGTTCGTGCTGAGTTGCTGCCTTTGGCCTGGGTCTGGTGACTTGTCTTCATGCTTGGGTCCCTGGTTTCACTTCAGCACCTGTCCCACAGAGACACTTCCTGTCTGTCTTTCTTACTAGCTTACAAAGCCTGCCTTGTCCTCTCCTTCTCTTTGTCTGAGTCTAATAGAGCTGACCCGAGCTTCCTGGGTGAACAGAAAGTCTCAAACCACGTTGAAAACAGCCTTTGCCCGTCTCCGACAAGCCAGTTTCCTGGAAAAGCATGGTTTGTGCCTGGTGTGGTATGTACACCTGTCTGGGGAAAGCTCAGGCAGGAAGGTAGAAAGTTTGAGGTTAGCCTGGGCCACATAACAAGTTTCTAGGCCAGCCTGAGCTACAACTGAGTGTGATTCTGTCTTTAAAGAAAATGAAGGGGCTGGTGAGATGGCTCAGCAGGTAAGAGCACCAGACTGCTCTTCTGAAGATCCTGAGTTCAAATCCTAGCAACCACATGGTGGCTCACAACTATCTATAATGAGATCTGACGCCCCCTTCTGGTGCATCTGAAGACAGCTACAGTGTACTTACATATAATAAATAAATAAATAAATCTTAAAAAAAAAAAAAGAAAAGAAAATGAAGATAGCAGGGTGGTGCACGCCTTTAATCCCAGCCTTGGGAGGCAGAGGCAGGCAGAGAGGATCTACAGCCTGGTCTACAGAGTGAGTTCCAGGACAGCCTGGGCTATGTTGAAGAGACTTTGTCTCCACAAAGAAAAAAAATGAAGTGTGGGGGATGAGAAAAGGAAGAAAGAGAATATGAAGCTGGAAAGGAGCAAAGGAGGGAGGAGAAAGAGAGGAGAGAGGGAGGAAAGAGGAAGGAGGGGAAGGGAGAATAAGAGAGGTAGGCCGGGAGGGGGAGGGAGGAAGAGAGAGCAAGCAAGCAGGCAAACAAACCACGATTTCCAAAGCTCTCGATTTCCAAAGCTCTCAAGACCTTTCCCCCTGCCCTCACCTGGCCAGGGAGAGCTCATAAAAACATACTACTCCCCTCAAAGCTGCTAATCCCTTTACTCAGGGATGCTCCCGCTCCCACCCCCCTGACCATCCCTTTGGTTCAATTTCAGTTGCCTCTGTTTCCTGGGTTGTCACCTGCCAGGATTTCCCAGAGAGCAGTAACTCCTTCCTGGGTGTTGTTTAAACCACCCGATTGTCCCTTGCTCCTCCCTTGGAACTTGGTCAGCTAGCCATGACTGATCACCCCACCCAGGAAAATTCTCAGGGCTCTAAGAACTGCCATGAGAAAGAGAGGGTTCAGCCAGTGCTTGAACACCCTTCAATCATGTACTTATTTTAGTCCTTCCTGGTTTTTATTTATTTAATATTTTTGAGAGACGGTTAAAAACATTGGACTTGTAAAATATGATGGTTTTAGAATAGCTACAGGCTTGGGGCTGGGGAGATGTCTCCGTAGTTAAGAGCACAGCTGTTCTTTCAGGGGCCCTGGGTCTGATGCTTTAGCTAACCCTACCTCTAACCCTAACCCTAACCCTAACCCTAACCCTAACCCTAACCCTAACCCTAACCCTAACCCTAGCCCTAACCCTAACCCTAACCCTAACCCTAACCCTAACCCTAACCCTAACCCTAACCCTCATCTTCTGTAACTCCAGGCCTAGGGCTTCAGGGTCCTTCTGACCTCTAGGGACACTGCAGGCACACACCAGAGAGTGCAGGTACCCTGAGAAGCTAGAGGTGGGATCCCCGTTGCAGGTAGAGTTACAGGCAGTTGTATGCTGTCTGACAGGTGCTGGGAATTGAACTCTTTATTTTTTTTAAAGTTACATTTATTATTCGTTTTGCTGAGGAGGGGTGCAGAAGTGTACCCACGCTAGTGTGGAGGTCAGAGGGCAGCTTGCAGTTCTCTTCCACTATGGGGGTCCCCAGGTACGGAGCTCAGCTGATCATCAGCCTTGGTGACAAGCCCCTTTACCAGCTGAGCAGCCCCCCATCATGTCTTTTATGTTTATAGGTGCTGGACACTGAACATAGGGCCTTGTTGTAGGCTATTGGACCACATAGATCTAACTGTCCCCAGCCCCAAGAGTTATGCACACTTAGTTTTGTGAAAGATACAACGTCAACCAACCTTTGACATCCGTTGTGTCAAAATCAAATACCTGTGTAATAAAAGGCACATCCCAGGCTCCGGCCAGGCGATGCCCAGACCATAACAGGCAGTCCTGCAGATGTTGACTTTGGAGGTGGTGTGAGACTGGACAGTCTCCTCTGACCTCAGTCCTGAGGAAGGAGGAACACAGATGCAGAACCCTCAGGCAAGGCCTTGCCACTTGGTGAGCTGTCGGCTCCCACAGGCCTGACCACCCTTCTGTGTCTCAGGCTCCTTCCCTGAGGGTTTTGGTTAATTCGGTTCTGCATCGTCTGACACAATGTTTGGGTTTGGAATTCTTTCTTATGTCTTTGGAAGTTGGTGGTAATATTTGTTTTTTGTTGTTGCTTTGGTTTTTCTTTAAAAGATATATATTTATTTTTTATTTATATGAGTACACTGTCAGACACACCAGCAGAGGGCATCAAATCCCATTACAGATGGTTATGGGCCACCATGTGGTTGCTGGGAAATGAACTCAGGACCTCTGGAAGAGCAGTCAGTGCTTTTAACCACTGAACCATCTCTGCAGCCCCTGTTGCTTTGTTTTTTGAAACAGGGTTCTCTGTGAAGTCCTGGATGTCCTGAAACTTGCCCTAGAGACAGGGCTGGCCTTGAACTCAGAGATCGCCTGCTTCTGCCTCCCCAGTGCTGGGATTAAAGGTGTGCACCACCACCTCCTGACTGGTACCATCAGTTTCCGTTCCCAAGCCGTTGTTTTTGTAAGGTTCAACTCTTCAAACCTTGGCTTTCTGTTTATTTGACCCTTTCTCAAACCAGTCAGCAAGTCAAACCTCCTTTTTTGTATGATTAAGTTTTCTGGAATATAAGTTAGGCACCCCTGGAAGAATGGGATCCAAAGAAAGATAATTTAATTTGATGTATCTTTTCATACAAAGTCATAACTTACTTTTTTTTTTTGAAAACTAGTCCTCAATGTGTAGCTCAGGATAGCCTCAAAACGATGGTCTCCCTGCCTCGTTTTTTTAAAGTGCTGGGATTATGGGCCAATACTTTATGCTTCTTGAACCAAACCACAAAAGAATGTACTTGACAAGGGCTAAATTTACAGATTTCTTCAATGAGATAATCTGCCGCCCTGGGGGGGAATGAGCTAAATCATTGACATACCAAATCTTCTCTTCTAGTCTCTCATAATACATACAACTCAAGGGCAACTCATTCACTCTTGGTTTCTTCTTCTTCTTCTTCTTCTTCTTCTTCTTCTTCTTCTTCTTCTTCTTCTTCTTCTTCTTCTTCTTCTTCTTCTTCTTCTTCTTCTTCTTCTTCTTCTTCTTCTCTTCTCTTTCCCCTTCCCCTCTCCTTCCCTTCCCTCCCCCTCCCCCTCTCCCTCCTCCCTCCCTCTTCATCTTCATCTTCATCTTCTTTTTTCAGACAAAGTTGAACTACTTAGCCCAGACTAGTGTCCCACTGCCTGAGCCTCTGAGTGCTGGAATGATAAGTGCTGGCCACATTTGCTTTTTCTTTGGGTAATAATACTATGCTTTTCTATTATATGCTTTAATAAAATTGTAGTGAGCGTCATTTTACTGCAACAAGTCCTTATCTTAAATTCAAATACGTGTTCAGAATTTTTAGAACAAGCATCCGAAGGCAAACACTTGAATCTGTGCTTTGCAGAGTAACTTTTAAAATAAGCAGTCTCTAAATGGAGGTGAAGCAGGCAAGCGTCACTGGTCCTGCAGGTGCGGCCCAGCCCTGCAATTTCAGGGCATTCATGGTGCCTCTGCCCCCTTCTGGAAAAATGGAGAAACTGCAGGCTCTGGCCACGTGGTTCTTTAAGGCTAGGGACCCAGGAGAGATATTTGAGAACCCATTTGGAAAAATTGGCCTCGTTACTTAGAACTGTTCTGGAAGCACATGCCACGAAGCAAATAATCTTGATCTCTACCCACTTTAAAAAATACATATCTTGAGAAATTTAGTCAGACTTCATGTAGGCATTTACATATATCGAGAGACGGTAGAAATGTTGATTCTCTTAGAGTTTCCCACTCACATCTCTACATTGTATTGCATTGGCTTGTTTTGCCTTTTTTTTTTTTTTTTTTTAATCCATTGATGCCCTGGAAAGCCCCTGAAAGCCCCCACAAATGACTTCCTTATATTTGGGGCCTTTTGTCAGCCTATGCTTGCTTGTTTTTCTATTATTGTTTTCTGCTCAATGTCCTTTATATTTTCTTTTTTTTTTGCGGGGGAAGGGGGCGGGGTTTGGGACAGGGTTTCTCTGTGTAGCTCTGGCTGCCCTGGAACTCACTCTGTAGATCAGGCTGGCCTCGAACTCAGAAATTCACCTGCCTCTGCTTCCCGAGTGCTGGGATTAAAGGCGTGCACAACCACGCAAGGCTGTCCTTTATCTTTTCAACAAGCACGCGCGTGCGCGCACTCGTGCTCACACACACACACACACACACACACACACACACACACATGTTTTTCAAGACAGGGTTTCTCTGCATAGCCTTGGCTGTCCTGGAACTCAGTCTGTACACCAGGCTAGTCTCGAATTCACAGAGGTCTACCTGCCTCTGCCTCCGCAGTGCTGAGACTAAAGGCATGGACCATCACTGTCCGGCTGATCAAACACTCTTAACCACTGAACCATCTCTCCAGCCCCTTTACACATTCTTTTTTTTTTTTTTTTTTTTTTTGGTTTTTCGGGACAAGGTTTCTCTGTATAGCCCTGGCTGTCCTGGAACTCACTCTGTAGACCAGGCTGGCCTCAAACTCAGAAATCCGCCTGCCTCTGCCTCCCGAGTGCTGGGATTAAAGGCGTGCGCCACCACGCCCGGCGTCCCTTTACACATTCTTATAAAGTGTAAAACCCAAGTCATTCATATTAACCAATTTCTGTACGTGTGTGGGGGTGTGTGCACGCGTGTGTAAATCTGGAGGGCAGAGGCAACCTTGTACAACTGGCTTTTTCCTGCCTTCATGAGAGGTCTGTAGATAACTCAGGCTTGAACTGAGCCACCTTGCTGCCCCTCTCTCTTCTGCCTCTTCTTCTTCCTCCTCCTCTTCCTCTTCCTATTTTTTCATTCTGTGTTCTTACTCATTTTGTGTTTTAGGGGTGCCATGGCACATGTATGGAGAGCAGAGAACAATTTGTGGGAGCTGGCTTTCTTCTTCCACCATGTAGGTCTTGGGGATAAAATTTAGGTGGTTGAGCTTTGAAGCAAGTGCTTCAACCCATTGAGCCATCCCACTAGTTCCTTTATGCTTTTAAAAAATGTCAGTTCATGGTAGAAGTGGACCTTATGAACCATTTCCTCCCTGATGAGCCTGCTTGCTGTTTCTGTGTTCTGGCTATTCTAAAATTCGGTGTTGACACTCCTAGATTTTTGTTGTTGTTGTTGTTGCTACTATGTAATCAGTAATAATATTTATTTTGTCCTTTTTACATTTTATACTTTTTAAGAGACTTCCCCTCAAGTCAGGCATGATAGTGCATGCCTATGATTCTAGCCCTTGGAAGGAGGAAACCGAAGGATCTCGAGTTCAAGGTCACTCTCAGCCACAAGCAAGGTCAGGCTATCCTGGGTTATGTGAAACAGGCTATAGCCTGGTGTGTGTGTATGTGTATGTGTGTGTGTGTGTGTGTGTGTGTGTGTGTGAGAGAGAGAGAGAGAGAGAGAGAGAGAGAGAGAGAGAGAGAGCCTGTGAGCTGGCCTCTGTCTGCTGTGTGTGCTTTCTCCAATGACTGGCTGACTGAATAAATAAACAAGCAAATAAACTTAATTTAAAAAATCTTGAAAGACTTTTCTCCCTTAAGGTTATAATGTTATTTTCTCTCTCCCTCCCTCTCTCTCTTCCTTTCTCCCACTAATTATGGTTCTCCACTGCAAGGCTGAGCTACTCTCACTACACCACAGATTAAGTTTCTAAAGGAAGCCTTATTTGGCTCAGGGTTCTGGTTTAAGATTGAAGGGCTGGATCAGGCGATGGGCATTTTTGCCATCAGAACTCTGCTATGAGCCTTGAGACACAGGTCCTCACAGAGCAAGGGACAGGGAGCACGTGCCTGTGTGAGGCTCTCTCTGTCTCTATCTCTGTCTCTGTCTCTCTCTCTTTCTCTTTCTGTCTCTTTTTCTCCTTAGGTGGCCATCAGCATTCACTCATAGGCCTTTGGCTCCATGGCCCTGTGTAATCTCAAACACCAGCACACTAGAGTGAGATGAAATTTTGCCCTCATAATACCACATTACAGAGATTGAATTGTGTGCAGGTCTGCACAGGCGTGAATGCTATTCAAACAGCAGCAGCCATGTTCCTCAGCTTCTCTGCCTACACTGCAAGTCACTATTTGTCCATGTAAGATACTTCGTTTTTGTTTGTCCATTTGTTTATTTCTTTTTAAAAACTGATTACTTTATGTGTGTATGTATGTATGTATGTATGTATGTATGTGGGCCTGAATGTATGCATGGGCATCACATACAGAGGCCAGAAGAGGGCAATCGGAGCCTCTGGAGTTGAAGTTACCAGCCGTTGAAGCACCTGATGTGGGTGCTGGGAACTGAGCCCAGGTCCTCTGTAGGAACAGCAGGTGCTCTTAGTCATTGGGTCACCTCTCCAGCCGCTATTGGCTTGTGTCATTTCCAGGACTGCTTCCGTTTTCCCAGTATTTTAAATGTACTTTACTGTTGTCAATGTTCTTCTATCAAATACTTATCCCCACTGGGTTAACCAACTGAACATATCTAACTTTTGTTCTCTTTCTCTGGAAGAGCAGCCAGTGCTCTTAACCGCTGAGCCATCTCTCCAGACCTGGTTGGGATTTTCTTTATGAAGTGTTTTTGTTAGTTTATTACCTAACTCAGCCTCTTTTTTTGTTTTGTTTTGTTTTGGAGACAGGGTTTCTCTGTATAGCCCTGGCTATCCTGGAACTCACTTTGTGGACCAGGTTGGCCTCGAACTCAGAAATCTGCCTGCCTCTGCCTCCCAAGCGCTGGGATTAAATGTGTGTGCTACCACTGCTCAGCTTTTTTTTTTTTTTTCCTAACTCAGTCTCTTTACTTGTTATGGATCTATTTCAATTTTTTATTTCTTCTATCATATGATCTACATAGAGAATGGTCTCTGTGTACTTGTTAGGCAGTATTCTAGAGATATTGTTAGGTTTCGTTACTTCAGGTAGGCTGAAGTACTCTTCCCTGTTTCCTCTTCCATTTCTTTTGATGTTTTGAGACGGGGTCTCACTGTGTAACCGAGGATAAGTAGAAAAATGTCTAATACTTTTTAAATCACTTACTAAATGGCAAGAACAGTGCAAAATGGGACACAGCCATTCCTTAGTTTAATTTCCTTGTCTTTTCTTTCTTAATTTATTTTATGTGCATTGGTGTTTTGCCTGTGTGTGTGTATGTATGTATGTATGTATGTATGACAGTGTTGGATCCCCTGGAACAGGAGTTACAGACAGTTGCAAGCTGCCATGTGGGTGCTGGGAATTGAACCCAGGTCCTCTGGAAGAGCAACTAATGCTCTTAACTCCTGAGCCATCTCTAAAGCTGAGTGCTATCACTGAGTGCATTTTTACAAAAAGAAAGGAGCTGCAGGTGTCAGAGGGCATCATGTGACTGATACAGACAGAGCCCGAGAGGCAGCGTCTATCTTTAAGGGTGGTTTTGTTTTGTTTGGTTTTGTTTTGTTTGGTTTTGTTTTGGTTTGGTTCGGTTTGGTTTGGTTTTTCCCTCTTCTTTATTTCTGTGATAAAATATTTGCCAACAGGCAAAGTAAAGGAGAGAGGGCTTGTTGGAAATTAACGGTTGGAAAGGCTACAGTCCGCAATGGGGGAAGACAGTGGTGGAGGGCCAGGAAACGCCAGTCACATGTCATCTTCAAGGCTCACTACCCAGAGATCCACTTCTTCCATCCACTTCCTCCTCCCAAAGGTTCCACAGTGTCCCAAACTGTCACCACCTGTTGGGGACTAAGTGTGTAGACACATAGCTTGTGGAGGACATCGCATGTCCAAACCACAGGACACTACTATGGCAGCAGCTGATTGCCCATTGACTGTTGACTGATCCCTGGACAGGGCCCTTGGCTTCTGACCTTTTAAATAGACTGTAACTCTTGGCTGACCTGTTGTTTGCATGCTTTTCTTTTATTGTCTTGGGTCATTTTACCACCACAGGATTTTTTTTAATGTCCCCCACCCCCTGGCCAGGGCCAGCCTTGAAATCTCTCCCCAGTCAGTTTCTAGATACACAAAAATGTTACAGTTAGAAATTAATTCATTTGATCCCTTTTCGTAATGATATGGAACAGGATACGTAGTAATCCTGCTAGGCCATGTATCCCACAGCATGGGTGAACTTCTGACCCTCTCCTGAGAGCTGGTTTGGAAAGAGGAGACAGCGAAGAGGCTTGCACACACTAAGCCTAGATTAAAGAGAAGCCACACGAGGTCATCACCCCAGAAAAGAGCAAGGGCACATGTGTCCCAGGATTTATTTGCAAGAATGTTCTTGGCATCATGTTCATAATGGACTTGAACTAGAAACAACTCTATTAATCAAGAATAGAATAGAAAATTACACTGTAGTGTACTCACCCTTGGAAAAGAATACAACAGTGAAAGGCAGTAGGGCCACGGAGCCCTCCAGCTGCTGGAATCTCACAGACAGAAAGGTATAGAACAGTGTGTACAGTGGGAATTCTTACATATGAACATCTAATATGGGCTCGAAGGAAGGAAATTTATATCACAGAAGTTGGGATCCTATCATGAACACTGACGAGGAAGAAGGAGGTCGTGACAGTTCAGGGACTAGAAAGAAATGTTCTAGGGCTACTTGAGGTGGCACACATCTTTAATCCCAGCACTTGGGAGGCAGAGGCAGGCAGATCTCTGACTTAGTCTAACCTGGTCTACAGAGCAAGTTCCACGACAACCAGGGCTAATCATAGAAACTCTGTATTGAAAAAAAACAACAACAAAACACACACACACACACACACACACACACACACACGCACACACACAGAGGAATGTTTCAGACTCTGATCACTGATAATTACTTTTTAGTTGTTTTATGATCACGTTGCTTGCGTTTGTCTGATGGGGGTGAGGCACATGCATTCCGCACTCCTTGCACATGGGTGGGTCAGAGGACAACTTTTGGGATGTCCTCTACCTTCCACGGTGCTCTGGGGTCACACTCAATTCATCGGGCCTGCATGACAAGAGCCGGAACCTTCTGGTCCTTCCTTGCCATCCTAATCACTGCCTCTTCGGTTTTTAATTTTTTTTTTTCAAGACAGGGTTTCTCTGTATAGTCTTGGCTGTCCTGGAACTCACTTTGTAGACCAGGCTGGCCTCGAATTCAGAAATCCTCCTGTCTCTGCCTCCCAAGTGCTGGGATCAAAGGCGTGTGCCACCACAGCCCAGCCAGTTTTTAATTTTTAATTATCAGAAGAAGGCTTCAGAATTGTAGTGACAGACAGGTGTTGTGAATCCCCATGCAGGTAATTGGAGGCTTGGGGATAAACCCAGGTCCTCTGCAAGAGCACATGTTTTTGTTTTTTTTGTTTTTTTGTTTTTTTGGTTTGGTTTGGTTTTTGTGAGTCAAGGTTTCTCTCCGTAGCCCTGGCTGTCATGGACATAGCTCTGGAGACCAGGCAGGCCTTAAACTTCAGAGATCTGCCTGCCTCTGCCTCCCAAGTGCTGGGATTAAAGGCGTGTGCCACCACCGCCCAGCCCAAATACATTCTGTGATAGATAGATAGATAGATAGATAGATAGATAGATAGATAGATAGATAGATAGATAGATAATTCCCTCTAAGGGTCAGGCTGCCCAGAAAGCTAGTGCAGGGTCGAGGAGACCTTCCTTTCTGCTGTCTGAAGGTCTAATGACTAGACCTGATGAATGAACGACAGTAGACAGATCAACAGGTAGAAACACACACAAATGAGTTGCATGCACAGACACATCAGAGGAACCAAAACAAGTGCCTCGTTCCAGTGAGAGTCAGGGGCTTTATACCCTCTCCACAGAGGAGAGGGGGTGGGCAGGGCAGGTGGTTTCCGTGAAAGAATGAATTATATCAAGGGCAGACAAGCAGTCCTGGGGTCTAAGCAACAGCTCAAGAACACGTTCCTCTGGACTCTGGGTCTGCGGTCAACTGCAAGCTCCTTTCTGGAGAGTGAACCTTCCCATTTGATGACATTACTGGGGGGTGGGGGGTCAAGACAATTGCATTCTCCCTAAAAGGATCTCCCTACATTTGAGAGTGGCTAGAGACAGGGGTCAGGAGAGGGTGAGAGATTGGTTTTGGGACCTTTGTAAAATGTTTTATGTTTTCTCCTCATACTTAATAGTTTTTGAAATATGATATTAAAATTTCTAATACATTTTGGGCAGTGGTGGAACACACCTTTAATCCCAGCACTTGGGAAGCAGAGGCAGGCAGATCTCTGTGAGTTCCCGGACAGCCAGGGCTTTAAAATATTATATATAACACATGTGTTAAAAACAAAACAAAGAGGGGCTGGTGAGATGGCTCAGCGGGTAAGAGCACCTGACTGCTCTTCCGAAGGTGATAAGTTCAAATCCCAGCAACCACATGGTGGCTCATAACCATCCAATCTGGCTCCCTCTTCTGGAGTGTCTGAAGACAGCTACAGTGTACTTATGTATAATAAAATAAATTAAAAAAAATATAAAAAAAAAAAACAAAAAACAAAACAAAACAAAGAGCCGGGCGTGGTGGTGCACGCCTTTAATCCCAGCACTCGGGAGGCAGAGGCAGGCGGATTTCTGAGTTCAAGGCCAACCTGGTCTACAAAGTGAGTTCCAGGACAGCCAGGGCTATACAGAGAAACCCTGTCTAGAAAAACCCAAAACAAAACAAAACAAAAAAAACAACTCACCACGAAGACAGCACGGCATGCCAAAACAAAAACAAAAACCTAATCCACCAAAGTCCATAGTTCTGGCTTCTGGAGTTCTGCTTCTAACTAAGTGTTCGTGCTCATCAGCCCAGGGTATGACGTCATGCATCAGCCCAGGGTATGACGTCATGCTTCAGCCCAGGGTATGACTTCGTGCTTACATGTTCTTGCTCACAGGTTCATCAGCCCAGAGTATGACTTTGTGCTTACATGCTCACCCTGAGAAAGGCTCAGGGCCACACTGAAATCCTGAACATTCAATGTCGTCATCAGCCAGCTAATGAAGACTGTCTGTTGGTTGGTTTTTTTTTTTTTTTTTGGTTTTTTGAGACAGGGTTTCTCTGTGTAGCTCTGGCTGTCCTGGAACTCACTTTGTAGACCAGGCTGGCCTCGAACTCAGAAATCCACCTGCCTCTGCCTCCCAAGTGCTGGGATCAAAGGCGTGCGCCAACACCGCCTGGCTGCCTGTTGGTTTAAACCCATGTCTGAGCAGTCTTCTCTGGTGGATACCACACAAGAAGACAGCCTTTCTCTGCAGTGAAAACTAATAGTCCACGGCCTGCTTAATATAATGGAGCAGGAAACGTGTATGTAACAGGCATGTTCCTGGTAATTACAATTACCATCTACCATTCTTTTTGTTTGTTTTTTGTTTTTTGTTTTCGAGACAGAGTGGTGGCACACGCCTTTAATCCCAGCACTTGGGAGGCAGAGGCAGGCAGATTTCTGAGTTCGAGGCTAGCCTGGTCTACAAAGTGAGTTCCAGGACAGCCAGGGCTACACAGAGAAACCCTGTCTCGAAAAAACAAAAACAAACAAACAAACAAACAAACAAAAATGATGTCCTTTAGAAGAGTTGCCTTGGTCATGGTGTCTCATTCCTAGCAATAAAATAAACCCTAGCTCAGACGGCAGGGAAGACGTGGCAACAGCAGTAATTTGGGGCAGCTTTTCACCCTGCGTCTGCAGAAAGGAAGCAGAGAGAAATGAATGTGGGTGCTGACTTCTCTCTGTGTATTCAGTCCAGGATCTCAAGCTATGAAAATGTGCACCTACATTCAAGGCAGATGCCCCGCCTTAGTTACTGATACTCTCTGCAAACAATCTCCCAGGTGGGTGTGCCTAGCGATGCATTTCCTAGGCGATACTAAATACAATCAACCTTACAATGGAGATTAACTCTACCCCTTGCCAACCTGTTACCCAAACATATCACTTTAAGTTGCAACTTTCCAGCCCTAGTCGGGTACATTTGCATGTTTATCTCACAATGCAAACTATGTTCTGCCCAACTGGATATAAAGGTCCAGGACATTGCTGTTCCAGAAGGGAGGGTTACCCACTGCAAGAAGACTAGAGCACAATAAAACCAGAACCCAAGAGAGCACATACCTAGCCCTGCAGCTCCACTTCCTGAATCTGTGGCTCATGATAGAATCATCTGGACATCAACAACCTTGGGACCCACTGTCCCTCTAGTCCACCGCTAACAACAGTACACATAGCCTTTGAAAGGAGCTTCACTCTGCGTCTGCAGTCTTCTGTGGTGGCTACCCCCCAGCCCTGGCATCTCTAACGTCTTGGAGTCTCTACTGAAACTTAAGCTTCACCTTCTCAGCTGCATTCAGTCATCCCTCAGGACCTGCTGCAGGAAATCTGAGCCTGACACAGATTTGCAGGGCCGTCTTCCTTGACTTCATCATTCTCATGCCCGCAAAACCAGTTCCCCGTGGACAGCACCGCCATGTTCTGTTACCAGGTTGAGATGTAGCCTGGCTCCTTGGACTGCATTTACAGTAGCCTCTGTGTGCCTTCAAGACTGACTGTTGAGAAACACTTCCCTAAGCCGCTTAGGCTTTCTCCTCAGGATATCTTCCACCATTGTCCCAGTCCCCAGAGGTTTCCTTTGAATGACTATAATTTCTTAACAGCTGCAACTGGTCTCTCTGCACCTGTCTTGTCCATGAATACAGATCACTCCTTTCCTGAAGGGCTGATAACCAAATCCAATGAAATAGCTGACAATCTTTTGATTTTTCTCTACCAAACAAAGTAATCCAAGGCGTGGTGGCGCACGCCTTTAATCCCAGCACTTGGGAGGCAGAAGCAGGCGGATTTCTGAGTTCGAGGCCAGCCTGGTCTACAAAGTGAGTTCCAGGACAGCCAGGGCTATACAGAGAAACCCTGTCTCGAAAAACCAAAAAAAAAAAAAAAAAAAAAAAGACATTTAGTGTGTGTGTGTGCATGCACACGCGTGTGCCTGTGTGCGTGTACGCATGTGTTACACCATGTATGTGGAGGTCAGAGAACAGCTTTTGCGTCAATTCTCTCCTTTTACCAGTGGGTTCTGGAGATTGAGTTCAGGACTAGTGGCAGATGCCTCTAACTGCTGAGCAACCTCTCCAGTCCCTAGTCCTGACCTTGTTTGTTGAGACAAGATCTCTTGATAGCACAGAGCCCATCAAGTCGGATAAGCTGGCTGGCAGCAAGCCCCAGCCCCAATGCAGGCATTACAAAGGTGTTTACCATGACTGGTATTTTTTTTTTAAGATTTATTTATTTATTATATGTAAGTACACTGTAGCTGTCTTCAGACACTCCAGAAGAGGGCATCAGATTTTATTATAGATGGTTGTGAGCCACCATGTGGTTGCTGGGATTTGAACTCGGGACCTTCGGAAGAGCAGTCGGAGCTCTTAACCACTGAGCCATCTCGCCAGCCCATGACTGGCTTTTTAATTTGAGTTTTGGAACTAAGCTCTGAGCCCTCGGGTACTAGGCAGGTACCTGACAGCCAGCTGTCCCCCCAGCCTAGTCTGCTACCTTTGAGCCCAACTTCATTAAAGTTCTCAGGACACTGGCAGAATGAAGCCAGATTCTTTTTCAGAATGTAAGGTGAGCAGTCCCCAGCCCAGGTCCCAATAGAGTTCTTGTTATCTCAGAAAGCATAATACTATCTGGGCTTCTGGCATCCACATTTCTTCTCCCCACAGTCTGGTCTTTCAAACTTTCCAGGATGGGTCATTCAGCTCTGCTTAGAGCACTGTAGGGCTTTGCTACTTCAAAGGTCCAGCCATTTCCGTATTCCTCCAGCAAAACATGTCCAGAGGCCTGTGAGCCACACAGTAAGTCTCAGCACAGTAACTGGCCTCCCGGTTCCCTCTCAGCACCAATTTCCCAAGTCAGCCCCTTTGTTGTTGCTGTGACCAAATACATGGCACAAATCAACTCAAAGGGAAGAGGGCTTGTTTCAATTTATAGTTTGAGAGGAAATAGTCTGTCACACAGAAAGCCTGCACACTGACCCAGTCAGGAAGGAGAGAAAAGTCAACCATTTTCACAGACAGAGAGGGTTATCTATCTACTTATCTATCTATCTATCTATCTATCTATCTATCTATCTATCTATCTATCTATTTTGTACAGAGAGGGTTACTATGTAGCCCTGGATAGTCTAGAACTTTCTACTTAAAACAGGCTGCTTACAAATTCATAGAGATCTAATTTGTCTTCTGAGTTCTGGGATTAAAGGTCTATGTCACCATGACTGCCTTCTCTCCCCCCTCCCACCTTTAAGGCATTATTTATTTATTTATCTATTTATTTATTTATTTATTTTACATCCCAATATCAGCCTCCCCTCTCCTCTTAGTACCCCCTCACACAGATTCTCCTCTCCTTCACCTCTTTCTTCCTCTAAGAAGGGGCAGGCAGTCTCCCATATCACACACACACACACACACACACACACACACACACACACACACACACACGACACATCAAGTCACTGCAGGACTAGGCACATCCTCTCCCACTGAGGTCAGACAGCCTGCATGTTTTTTAACCTTAAAAATTTTTTCATTTGAGAGAGAGACAGAGACAGAGAAAGAGAGAGGCAGAGACAGAGAGAGGCAGAGAAAGAATATGAATATGCAGGGCCTGGCACATATTAGGCTGTGCTCTACCAATGAGCTACATCCCAGTCCTAAGTTCTAAGTTTCTTTTTTTTTTTTTTTAATATGTCAAAGTACCAGACTTAGGGTCCATTTTCTGAGCCCCAAAGAGACAAGGCTATCGTGGGAAGGGCAGAGCTTGCTGCCCACTGCCTGATTTAACTTCCCTCCTGTTCCCTTCCATCAGCAGAGAAAATGGAGCTCTGGCACTCAGTCAACCACAGGAACTTTTACTTCATACATTGATGCCAGAAAGAGTAAAATGGGCAAGGGGTCAGAGGTCAGCCAGATTGAGAGGCCCTGTTTTTCCTAGATTAGATCTTAAGTCTGGACAACAATAATGGGCACTCCATGAGAGCGCTGTTCGGTCGTGCCAGGGCAGATGGAGAAGTTCAAGTCTCTCCAGGGGACAGTCACACTGCTTGGGAAATCAACAGAAAGAATGTTCTAATGGGCTGGAAGGCCTTTAGCAACCCTCTGTAAAATGCATCCCTGTGTGTGGGACTGGCCGCTGGTGAAAGGAAGGGAACTGAGCTGCAGTCCTGTTAATCTCCATTTCTCCCAGGGCAGACACTGGATTCAGACACAGATGCTGAATTTGTAGTCCGTTGAGTTAATTTTCTCCTGTGACAGGGAGAAAAACTTTTGAAACACAATTAGTCTGTCTCTCTGTGTGATGGTTTGCATATGCTTTGCCCAGGGAGTGGCACTATTAGAGGGCAAGGCCCTGTGGGAGTAGGTGTGTCACTGTAGGTGTGGGCTTTAAACTCCTCATGCTAGCTGCCTGGAAGGCAGTGTTCTGGTAGCAGTCTTCAGATGAAGATATAGAACTCTCAGCCTCTCTTGAATCATGCTTGCCTGGATGCTGCCATGCTCCCACCTTGATGATAATGGGCTGACCCCCTGAATCTGTAAGCCGGCCCCAATAAACTGTTGTCCTTCTAAGAGTTGCCTTGGTCATGATGTCTGTTCACAGCAGTAAAACTCAGTTAACTAAGACACCCTGTTTCCAATTCTGTGTCTTCCCCAACTTGTCAAGGTAACTCTCGGTTTGTGAGACACCATCGTAAGTGAACCAGAGCAGACAGGGGTGGGGTCAGGGACACCAGTGTAAGGAGAGCTCCCAGGGACCAGAGACTTTGAAGAACTGAAGACAGACGTAAGCAAATGACTTGTGGGTAAAACTTTAGGGCTAGAGAACTTTCTACAACTTCTTTTCCAGTTGACTCTAATATTGAAGGAAAGCATTACTATTTGCAAGATTGTTGGAAGTCAGCTCTGTGTTGCTTTTGATCACGATGTAATACTGTAGATCTTAAGGAAGGAAACGGGGCTCAGATATATTTGGGTCACACTCATATGCCTCTCTTTATCTTCCCCAGCACTATCTGATATAGAAACAGTTATTCTACAAGAATGACTGTACAGGATGTATTATTGCTGAAGGAATGGGGGTGTAACTCAATGGCAAAGCACTTGCCTCGAATGTTTGAGAACCTGGGATCCGTCCCCACCACCAGAAAAATTAAACTGAAAACTTAGAACCTCGGAAACCCCTCAGGAACTTCTGAGCAAACCTGCAAGAGGCCTGCTGTAGCTCTAAGGCCCACAGCTGCATGATGGGAGAATCCTCCCCGTAGTGTACACGTGCAATAAGGATTTGGGTGTACGACACTTGTAAAGTATCCTAGAGAGTCACACCAAGGGATGGAGTGTGTGTGTGTGTGACCAGGCCAGCAGCAGATGTGACGTGGGAAGAGAGTCCCAGCTGTTGCTTCTCTTCTGCCTTCCAATATCACTCAGTGCTTTCCCTGGAGGCAAACCTTTTTCTTACGTGTGTGCACACACTTGTGTGAGTGGGTGAGAGTATATGTGTATGAGTGTGTGTGAGTATTGTGAGTGTGTATGTGGGCATGTGCTTGTGTGTGTACGTGTGAGAGAGTGTATGTGTGTGTGTGTGAGAGAGAGTGTTTGTGTATGTGTGTGAGCATGTGTATGTATGAGTGTGTCAGTGTGTGTGTGGCAGGTAGTGGGTGTGTTCTGGGAGATATAGTTGCACTGAAGCTGGATGAAGACAATTGTTCTCTAAACCTCAGAGAAGAGGATTGTCTGTCCACACTCAGGCTCCGTTGTCCATATCTTTGGGCTGCTGCCTCTGAGCCACACTCTGGCAGCATCTGGTACAGTACTTAAACCAGATGTTCCTGGTGTTTCACACCTTGGAATTGGGAAAAGATTCTGTGATCTTACTGAGTCCACGTTGGAGGTTCCCTTCTGTCGCTGGTGCCATTCCTGAGATCAACAAAGCCTCAGAAGCCACTTCAGATCTGGTGACATCGCCGTTCCTTGTTCCACCTGGTTGGTATTACCTGGGGGAAACCAAGACTGAGCACCATTTTGATTTAAACCTTGTGAGCAATATTACAGGTGTCTTGAGCCTAGTAAGCTTTTCTACCTCCCTCTGTGACCACATCATAAGAACTTCCAATAAGCTTCATTAATAACACACACACACACACACACACACACACACACACACCATCTTTAACAACAACAACAACAACAACAACAACCACAACATAACCCCTCAGGCACAAGCTCAGGGTTGACAGCGGTAAGACCTGAGCAGTGGCGCTTACTTGCAGATCACAAGTAACAGAGGTGATGGGGTGCAGGAAAAACATTACTCTAGAAATGGTCCCTTGGAAATAGAAGACAGCAGAAGCAGAAAGGCCACTGTCATCTGCCCCTCACCTTTCATCCCTAGAGCTGACCATAGATGACTGTCTTCCTTTCCACCCTGCCCTTAGCTCCCAAGGTTTCCCTGTGCTCTCTTTTGCTTGAGGAATTACCTTATCTATGAAGACACAGAGATACAAGGAAGAAACTGAACAAGAGGACCTTTGCTGTCAGGGTGGATATCAAGGGTCACCTTCTTGTGTCCTCTAATTATACTTCTGCTCAACTGTCCACAAAAGTTGGGCATGTTGGCACACACCGTTAATCCTAGCACAGAAGCAAAGGCAGGTGAATCTCTGGGATTGATGCCAGCCTGGGCTATACAGAGAATTTCAGAACAGCCTAGGCTACACAGGGAAATCCTGACTTGAAAACCCAATAGAAAGATGGATGGATGGGTGGGTGGATGGATGGATGGATAGATAGATAGATAGATAGATAGATAGATAGATAGATAATAGCCTTTCTTGAGTTGGTGAGATGGTTCAGTGGTTACCCACTTGCTTCCAAACCTGTTGACCTGAGTTTAATCCCTGGAACCCTGAAAGGAGAGAACTGACTCATGGAAGTTGTTCTCTGACTTCTACACATGCGCTACGGCATGTGTGTATACACACTCAAAAAATAAAGAAATACAATTAGTTTTTGAACTTGTCCATTTTGACAGCAAGCAGCCAGAAATCAGAGAAAGGCAGAATGGATATTCCTAGTAACTTTCTCAGAACAAGAGCCTCCAGCCCAGACACGAAAGCCTGTCTTTACTCACACACTCGTCCACTTTTGCCACATGTCTGTCATTTAGCTGGTCCTCCATGGGTTCTTTGCAGTCCTGTTTCTGAGCAGCCTTAAGTGAGCATTCTTCCTGTGAGTGGCCTCACACTATTGTCAAGGGCTTGAGTGTGGGCTGTATTTTAGACTAGTGGTACTTGACACCTCCTTCAGTGCATTTCATCCCTGTGCTGGCTAGCTTCGCATCTACTTGACACAGACTAGGATCATCTGGGAAGAATCTTAAATCTACTTGACACAGGCTAGGATCATCTGGGAAGAATCTTAAATCAAGAAAATGCTTCCAACGGATTGGCCTGCAAGGCATTTTCTTGGTTGATGATTGGTGTCAGAGGGTTAGGTTCACAATGGGTGGTCTCACTCCTGGGCTAGTGGTCTCACTTCTGGAATGGTGGTCTCACTCCTGGAATGGTGGTCCCAGGTACTCTAAGAAAGCCAGCTGAGCAAGCCCTGAGGAGCAAGCCAGTAAGCAGCATCCCTCCATGGCCTCTGCTTCAATTCTCACCTCCAGGTTCCTGTCCTGACTTTCTTAAATGATGGACGACAAACTCTACTGTGGAACAGACTCTTTCTTTTTTTTTTTTAAAGATTTATTTATTTATTATATGTAAGTACACTGTAGCTGTCTTCAGACACTCCAGAAAAGGGCATCAGATTTCATTAGGGATGGTTGTGAACCACCATGTGGTTGCTGGGATTTGAACTCGGGACCTTTGGAAGAGCAGTCGGCGCTCTTAACCACTGAGCCATCTCACCAGCCCCCCTCCCTTTTTTTTTTTTTTTTAAAGATTTATTTATTTAAGAGTCTTTCTTTTCAAAGTTGCTTATGTTTATGGTGCGGTTTGTTTTTCTTTTTAAATTTTGGGGGATTGGGAGGTGAGACAGAGTTTCTCTTTGTGGCCCTGGCTCTCTTGGAACTCACTCTCTAGACTAGGGTAGCCTTGAACTCAGAGATCTTCCTGCCTCTGCTTCCTAAGTTCTAGGATTAAAGGCGTGCACACCCCAATTCCCAGCATGGTTATGGTGTTTATCACAGCAAAAGAAATCCTAAGACAGTGACTGATTTTATTCTACACACCTTCCGTAGGCATGTCCTCTGCCCTCCCCCGACACCTCTTCCTATTTTTAGCTGTCTAAAGATCTTACTGCAATTATGGTTTAATGATTTTTCTTCTGCTCAGACTGATGGAATGGTAAAATCAACTAAAAGTCACGTGCATATGCAATGTTTGTTAATGATATCAGAAAAACCACAAAGACGGCTGCATCACAATTGACTGAGTGTACTGTTTGTGAGCTAGCACACTAGTGGCGGTTGCTGGTAGAACTCTTCCATTTGGCCTCCTGGGTTCTTTGCATAAATTAAATTGACATTAAGGCAAATTAAAAGGGGGTGGAAAGATGGCTCAGGGGTAAAGAGCACTGGCTGCTTGCTCTTCCAGAGGACCTGAGTTCAATTCCCAGCACCCACACAGTGGCTCACAACCATCTGTAATGAAATCTGGTGCCCTCTTCTGGCAGGCAGAATACTGTATATATAATAAATGAATGAATCTTTTTTAAAAAGACAGATTAACAGAAGAAAAACAAGTCTCGCTATGCAAATAAGCTCATGAGTCCCTCGAAAAATTAGTCAAAGAGGGGGCCATGTGAGGTTTATGCAATTATCCTCAGCTACAGAAAGGAATGGGGTTTGGGGCTTCTGGGGAGGTGGTGAAAAGAAAGATTGAAAAGGTAAGGATAGGGAGAGAGAGAATGTGGAGCAAAGCTTACCATTCATGCCTGTAGATGGCTCCAAGTACTCTTCTCCGTTGTATGGATATCTTGGCTAATACCGATTTGATTCAAGGATGTCCGTTTCCTCCACGTGATAACAAATCTAGTCAGCTGAGTGGGAGGTAATGAGCTTTTCCTAAATCGGCTGGTTGGTTCTCAATTTTCTTGAGCTCAAAAAAAAAAAAAATCAATATTCCAAAGTAGTATGCTTGTGGGTGGGTGCATTCTGAATCCCTTCCTGAGAATTTTCTGATTCAGTTGTTTTTATCCTGGGAGCAGTTATGGGCACCATTCTGAGAAGACATTTAAGTGCTAAAATGGATATAATCTTCACCTATTTTTAAATGTTTTTTATTTCCATTATTTTATGTGCTTGGATGTTTGGTCAGCTTGTACAGCTGTGCCCCATGTGTGTGTCTTGTGCTTACAGAGGACAGCAGAGAGCTTTGGAGTTCCTAGAACTAGAATTATAGACTGGGGTGAGTGGCCATGTGGGTGCTGGGAATCAAACCCAGGTCATTGGTAGAGCAGCCAGTGCCCTTAACTGCCAGCCCATCTCTTCACTCCCAGCCCTCAGTTGTAAAACTATCTCTTGTCAAAATAAACACTGAAATAGAAAGCGAAGTTATGGGCTGGCGAGATGGCTCAGTGGGTAAGAGCCCTGACTGCTCTTCCAAAGGTCCTGAGTTCAAACCCTAGCAACCACGTGGTGGCTCACAACCACCCGTAATGAGATCTGATGCCCTTTTCTGGTGTCTGAAGACAGCTACAGTGTACTCATGTATAATAATAAATAAATCTTAAAAAAGAAAGAGATTTTCCCTAATTAAGAAAGAAAGGAAGGAAGGAAGGAAGAAAGAAAGAAAGAAAGAAAGAAAGAAAGAAAGAAAGAAAGAAAGAAAGAGAAGTTATTGGCCAAAACATAAAATTGTAACTCTGTTCTTCATAATTGTGTTTATTTTATTATACATTGTTATAGTCAGTTTTTATTAGTTGATTATTATAAATTATGTATCATACAGTTAGTCAAAAAGTGATTTGCTAATCAATATGATTTATTAGTTTTTCAAAACAACCAAAAATTCATTGTGTGTGGTTATGCACACTGTACACCTTTAAACTCAGCACTCAGGAGCTAGAGGCAGTCAGATCTCTGTGAATTTGAAGCCAGCCTGATCTAGACATTGAGTTTGAGGCCAGCCTGGTCTACATAGGGAGACTGTCTCAAAAAAACCAATCAAACAAAAAAGTAATTGTGTTGGGTTTTTTAATATAGGTTTTACTTATTATTCTTATTTTTATTTATGTCTGTGTGTGCCTGCATATTCACCATATGTGTTCAGGTGCCTACGGAAGCCAGAGGGGATTGAATTCCAGGGACTGAGGCTACAGGTGTTTGTGAGCCACCTAGTGTGGGTGCTGGGGACCAAACCTAGGTCCTCTACAAGAATAAATAGCAAGTGCTCTTGACCACTGAGCCATCTCTCCAGCGCCCACTTTTCTATTCTTAAAGGTTTATTTACGTTTTTGAGACTTTTAATTGATTCTTTATGAGTTTCACATCATGCACAGCTGCTCATCTCCCTGCCCCCTAACACATCCCCTTCACCCTTGCAGCCTCCCCCCAAAGAAAACACACACCCACCACCCACCACCACCACCACCAACAAAACAAAGCATAGAAAAATCTTATCATGGAAGCTGTAGTATGTCACAGTGTGTCCCACCGTATGTCCCTCTATCTACACATCTTTATTTGCAAATGTTCATTGCAATGAGTTGTTGGTCCGGTTCAAGATCTCTGGTTTCTGTGACACCATCAATACTAGATCCTCATCGGGACTCCTCCCTGTTACCCTGTGTCATGAAGATCGTGCAGCTTTGGAACAGCAGGACTGGCCCTTCTATGAGTCCCGACCTTTCGCCAATGATAGAGATTTGGGGGTAGGTCAACTCACAGCTCTGGATCTTTGCCTGGGTGGTTGCTGAACCAGCTTAACCACACCACCAGGGCAAGCTCTCGAGCACTGCTTTCGCTAGGCCACTCAATGCCACCACGGTCAGCAGAGTTAGGGCCGGTTCTCTTGCTCTCATGCCCTTTGGGCCAGCTCACCAGCACCTACACCTCCGGCGCCAGCTCCACGGTGCTACCCAGTCAAAGCATGGATCTCAGGTTCCTGAGTGGGACAGCCTGCGAGGGGTTGGGTCAGCTCTCCCTCTCTCACTCCCTTGGGGCTGACTTACCCGGGCCTTCACCATCAGGGCTAGTTTCAATGCACAGGTGAGGTGCAGGGCCCACTCTCGGGAGAGCTGCAGTCAGTGGGGCTCTAGCAGTCAGCTAGCTCTCCCCATCCCATGATCCTAGGTCCAGTTCTCAATTCCCCCGACACCTAAGCCACTTCACTGCAGCTGGATGGCGGGGCCAACTCTCCCAGGCTCTCGCTCTCAGGGGCAGCTCACCTGTGCACACTCTACCCCCCTGCTCTCCAAGGTGAGAGCTGCAGCTGGTGAGAGGTAAGGCTAGATCTCGAGCTCTCAGACCCAGGGCCACAGGTAGTGAGGGGTGGGGCTGGGGGTAAGGCATCACTCCCAAACCCTCACCACCTCATGGCCAGCTCTCTTGCGCTCTTGCCCTCAAGGCTGGCTCCTCTGGCCCCTGCCACCACAGTCAGCTCTGATAAGCTAGCCAGGCAAGATGTAGGGCCCTGCATCTCTCTCAAGTACAGCTGCTAGTGAGAGATGGGGCCAGCTCTCTAGAGTGCAGCATCCAGTGAGTGGCAGGCCCAGTCATGCACAGTCCCTGGACACCCATGTGGCCCCAGGAGGCTGTCCCAACTAGGAACATGCCCATATTCTCTAGTGGTAATGGGCCGCAGATACTGACCCTGCAGCTTAGTAGCCTTGGACTCAGGCGTGTCCCTCAGTGACAGCTTGGACTGGGACCTCACCATGGCCCCAGGGGGGCAGGGCTGGCCATTCACACAACAGGCTCCTCCTCTTCACCCTCGCATCTCCAGTTCCATTCCTCTTCATTATGCTCAAGCTGCTCCACTTCTCTCTCTCCCATATGACCACCACACATTCACACATGCAGTGGCTCTTGCTGCAGGCTGGCCATGCAGCTGGCAGGCCCCTGGGTGACATCCTCCATCTGTGCCGCATGTGGGTCTCTATGGCCTGCCTGTGACAAGAACTGGAGGGAGGGTTTGTGGGTGGCATGGTGGTCCACAAGTCTCTGTCTGCTTCTTCCTCCTGGACTACAGTGAGTGGCTTTGATTTAATTTGATTTTTTTTTTAAAGATTTATTTTATTTATTATATGTAAGTACACTGTAGCTGTCTTCAGACACTCCAGAAGAGGGCGCCAGATCTCGTTACGGATGGTTGTGAGCCACCATGTGGATGCTGGGATTTGAACTTATCACCTTCGGAAGAGCAGTCGGGTGCTCTTACCCGCTGAGCCATCTCACCAGCCCTTTAATTTGGTTTTTAAGAGTCTCAGGCATAAGACAGTTTTGGCCACCAAGTCAGGCATTGAAGGACTGCCCGCTGCTCTGCCCCTGATGGATAAAAGAACACCACCAACGACAAAGTGTCTCTTTGACCATGGTCAGGGGTGTAGATTTTGTTTTTTGAGACAGGCTTTCTCTGTGTATCCCTACCGTCCTGGAACTTGCTCTGTAGACTAGGCTGGTCTCAAACTCAGAGATCTGCTGGCCTCTGCCTCTTGAGTGCTGGGATTAAAGGTGTGCACCACCACTGCCTAGTACAAAGATTTTATTTTTAATTGTGTATGTGTGTGTGTGTGTCTGTGTGTGTCTGTGTGTGATATATGAACATGAAGGTATTGATGAGGTCAGAAAAGGGAGAAGGAGCCCTTGTGCTAGAATTCCAAGCTGTAGTGGCCACCGTGAGGATGTGGGTTCTGGGAACCAAACATGGGTCCTTTGTAAATGTAGTACACACTCCTAACTGCTGAACTATCTCTCAAGCATCTTTTCTTCTTAGCATCTATTTAATGTGTGTGTATGGCTTGCACGTGAAGGTCAGAGGACAACCTGCAGACGTTAGTTCTCTTTCCACCATGAGGGTTCCAAGGATTGAGCTCAGGCCTTCAGGCTTGGGTGAGGGGAATGTTACCCACTGGGCATCATCCCAGTGCCAGATGCAGAATTCAAAGTCCTTCTAAGCATTCATTTGTATGGGAATGAATAACATCTATTTACTGCAATATGTAATTATGTTTTATGGTCCTTTTTTACAGTAAATATAGTAGCAAAAACCCCCATAACTGTAAAATGGCAAAATATAAAAATAAGGCATAACACAGTAGTTTCTGAAAAGTAAGATACTATAATTTGAAACAGTTCTGTGAAATATCTCCAGGCAGAGATGGTGTCTGACTTGGGAACACGTTCTGACGTATGTGTCAATCAGTTTTTCATCGTTGTGACAAAGATGTGAGAACAAGAGTTTAAGGAGAAAGACTGGCTTAGGTCGTGGTCTCCGAGGTGACAGTCCACTGTTGCCTCTGGTGGGCAAGCTGGACAGCATGCCAGAGAATATGTAGTGACCTGTTCACCTCATGATAGACAGAAAGCAGGAAGAGAAAGACAAGAAGGACCCAAGGATAAGATACTCTTCCAAGCTCCCACACTCACAAGCCACTTCCTCTAACCAGCCCCTTCCTCCTAATGTTTCCAGAATCTTCCAGAATAGTGCACCAGCTGGGCCTGTGAGGACATTTCACATTCATATCATAACAGGAATGAATTGACAGTTTACTTGAACTACAAGCCCCTGCATAGTGGGTCTTTAGTAGCCACAAGGGAAGGCAGACTGTGTGTGCGAACAGCATATCTGGAATTCTTTCCTGGGTACCAGAGGAGCCTGGAGGAGCCCTATAGCACTCATTGATTAGTTAAGGGAGACAAGAGCTATTTTTTTCCAACTTTTATTAGATATTTTCTTTATTTACATTTCAAGTGTTATCCAGCAAGTTCCCTATACCCTCCCCCCTCCCGGCCCTGCTCCCCTACCCACCCGCTCCCAAATCTTGGCCCTGGCGTTCCCCTGTACTGGGGCATATAAAGTCTGCACGACCAAGGGGCCTCTCTTCCCAATGATGGCCAAGACAAGAGCTATTTTAAATAAGTGTCTAAACCTATATGGTGCTGGGCCTCATCTCCTGGATTCTCACAGACTGGATGTGGAATTTCAGAAGGGAAAAGGGAAACGTAATCAGCACCACTCATGATGTTACCATGGTGATGTTACCACTCATGATGTTACCATCGTGATGTTACCATTTGTGATGTTACCACTCATGATGTTACCATCTGTGATGTTACCACTCATGATGTTACCATCGTGATGTTACCATCAGTGATGTTACTATCAGTGATCACCACTTGTGATGTTACCACTCATGATGTTACCATCGTGATGTTACATCATGTACATGATGTTACGATCCATGATGTTACTATCTGTGATGTCACCACTTATGATGTTACCACTCATGATAGTGATGTTACCATCCATGATGTTACCATTCGTGATGTTACCATCGGTGATGTTACCACTCATGATGTTACCACTCATGATGTTACCATCCGTGATGTTAACATCCATGATGTTACCCTCCATGATGTTTGCTCTAAGCAACTGATCATCCCAACTTCTGTTTTAAGATTCTTGTGAAGCAGCTGGAGAGTTGATTCAGGGGTTAAGAGCACCCCTTCTAGAGGACTGGAATTCAGTCCCCAGTACTCATGGCATGGCTTGCAAATGACTATACCTCCAGCCCAGGGGATTACACATTTCTTCTAGCCTCTGTAGGCACCAAGCATGTACATGATGCTCTGATACATATGCATACAAAACATCCAAACACATAAAATAAAAATAATTTTTAAATGTTTTTTTTTAATGCCTATGAAATGACAATGAAATGTTAGTACTGTAATAATGTATGCTTTTCTTTTCTTTGGGGAGTGAAATTCAACACTCAGTTTAACAATCGTGCTGCATACAAATTCACACTGAAATGTAAAACTAACTCAGTTAAGAGGAAATATGTAGATAAAATGAAATGATAATCATTTGGTCTTTCAATTATGGATCTCATGTTGTGAGGATTACAAATTGTCCTCTGAATGTTAACTAAGGTTCTCAAAAGTCTGCTGGTACTGGATAAGACAGCACACATCTTGAATTCCAAAACTCAGCAAGCAGGAACAGAATGTTTGTGAGTTTGAATCCGAACCTTTCTCAAAAAAAAAAAAAAAAGAACTCGAGAAGCTGGCAAAAATAGCTTAACTTTTAAAAAATATTTTATTTTATGTGAATAGTTGTTTTGCTTATGTATGTAAGGATGGATGTACATCACGTGTATGCCCGGTGCCTGCGAAAGTCAGAAGAGGTATTGGAATCCCTGGAACTGAAATTATGAAGAGTTGTGAGATGCCAGAAACTGAACCCAGATCCTCTGGGAGAGCAGCAAGTGTTCTTTAATAATAAACTCTCTTGTCTTTCATCGGGTGTGTGAACTTGACTTTTCTTTTATTTTTAAGGTTTATTTATTTATTTATATATGTGCGTACACTGTCACTATCTTCAGATACACCAGAAGAGGGCACTAGATCCCATTACAGATGGTTGTGAGCCACCATGTGGTTCCTGGGATTTGAACTCAGCACCTCCGAAAGAGCAGTTAGTGCTCTTAACTGCTGAGCCATCTCTCCAGCCCCTGGCAAAATGGCTTGGCAGGTAAAGGCACTTGCTGCTGAGCCTGATGGCCCGAGTTTGATCTCTAGAACTCACGTGGTAGAAGGACAGAATCAGTTCCCACAAGCTGTCCTCTTCCTTCCACATGTGTACTATGGTCTATGTTCACAGTTGTGCATGCACATCCACGGATGCCCTGCACATGCATGTGCGTGCAAACACACATGTACACACACACACACACACACACACACACACACACACACACACACCCCAGGCACTGAATAATGTAAAGCATTTCTTAGGAAGACCCCTAGACATTTTATTAAATTTACAAATACAAGTTGTGCTTTGCTTTTGTTGTCCCACTCCCCCTCCCTCTCCCCCCAATAAGGTCTTACTCTGTAGCCCAGGCTGGCCTCAAACGCTCAACAATCCTCTTGCTGCAGCCCTTAGCTCCAAGCTGTGAGATACAGACAGGAAACACCGTGCCTGGTTTATTTTCCTTTTTCTTTTTGAGATAGGGTCCCACCTCGTGATGCTAACTGATCTGGAACTTGCCATGTGGACCAGGAGAGCCTTGCACTCAGAGAATTCTCTCTGTCTCTACTTCTCAGAGTTCTGGGATTAAAGACACGCGACACCACACCCAGTTAGTTTGCATTCCCTGTAGATGTTAAAAACTACTGCTCACACAGGCTCTAAAAAAAAAAATGAATGAGATACAATCTCTAGGCTCACACCAGTAGTGAGAGAATACATGCAAAGAATTGTTAAACAGGGCAAGAACAACCTTCTATAGGTAAAGGGGGCAAAAAAATGCTGGTAATGGAGCTAACACGAGGGGAAATTAGCACTGTTTTATGTTACCATAGCAACACCATTTACCATGCAGCAGAAGTGCTCTCAGATCTCTGTTCTGTATGATCCAGAGGATGATCTAAAGCCTATGGCTTGTGACCCCTCTGGGGGTCAAATGTCAGGTATCTTACATATCAGATATTTATACTACAATTCATAACAGTGGTAAAGTTACAGTTATGAAGTAGCAACCAATTTAATTTTATGGTTCGGGGTCACCACAGTATGAGGAACTATAAAGGGTCGCAGCACTAAAAAGGTGAGAACCACTAATCAAGAGGATGATTTACAACAGACAGGCTCCAAAGGGTTATTTACAATAGACAACCTTTAAGTTTCAAATGGGTGTTGATAAAGCATATAACAAGCACAGGTTAAGAACAAGGGTCTGGGGTGATGGCTCATGGGTAAAGGTGCTTGCTGCCCAAGCCTGGGGATTTGAGTCCCACCCTTGGAACCCACGAAAGTGTGGAAGGAGAGACCAGACTCCATAAAGTTGAGGACACCATGGACTATGGACCTGCACACAGTAAATGATAAACGTTTTGAATTAAAAAATATAACAGAACAAATCGAAGAAGCTGATAACTGGAAGCATCAGATCGATTGCCAAGTATGTTCAAACCAGGCACTGACAACATTCAACAGAGACAACTGGAGCAGTCTGATTGAGAGACAAGCAAAGGTGATGTCATCAAATGCGCAGCAGGTGTGCACTGGGAAGAAACAGTCCCTGGGAGCGCCTAACTGGAGTCGCTCCATCTATAGGGTGTCGTCTCCTCACCCTCTCCACAGGCATTTTATGTCATGGGATAAACAATAGTAACCTCTCTCCACAAACATTTGCCCCTTGAGGTGTCCTCAAGGGCACCATGTTTCACTCTTAGGCTATTCTACTCTTCCGTGTCCTTGTCACAGGGCCAGGGGGCCAGCCCATCCCTGAACAAGGACTCTGGGAGGACACTTTGAGACAAACATGCTCGGATCTGAAGAGATGGGAGGGAGTCTTCCTCACTTCCAGGGTCACTTTGTGATAAGCTGAAACAGCCTGTGACACTTTACCAAAGTAAGGTATATTGCAGTCTCCAATAAATTCCTCACGGTTAACTATGCAAAAGCTCAATGCTCGGCTCCTCTTGCCTCTTGGCAGCCTGGAGCATTGTTAACTTTGTTCTCATTTTTTGTTTGTGGAGTTGCGGTAGAATTCACAGCCTTAGGCATGCTAAGGGAACACTGCACTGAACTGTATTCATAGCCCATGCTCTCCCTGAGAATGTGCAAGTATGTGCGTGTCTGTGTGTGTGCACGTGTCCGTGTGTGTATGTGTGTGTGTGTGTATGTGTGTGTGTGTAGGCTGACATCATGTGTCTTCCTCAATTCTTTTCTTATTTTTCTAAGACAGGGTCCCTTACTGAATCTGTTTAAGCTAAACTGGTCGACTCCCATGATCCTCCAGTCTCTGCTTACCCCTCTAGCAAGCCTAGATTAAAGAGTCATTCCTGAATCTCTATCTACATGCCTGACAGGGACCTGAACTTAGGTCCTCGTGTTTGTGTAGCACTTTGCCCACGGAACTTGCTCATACCCAGCTCTCCATGCCCTCCTCTCTGAAGTAGTCTCTTTTTATTATTTTATTTTGTTAACATAGTGTCTTAGTTAGGGTTTTACTGCTGTGAACAGACACCATGACCAAGGCAAGTCTTATAACAGACAACATTTAATTGGGGTTGGCTTACAGGTTCAGAGGTTCAGTCCTTTATCACCAAGGCAGGAACTTGGTAGCATCCAGGCAGGCATGGTGAAAGAGGAGCTGAGAATTCTACATCTTCATCTGCAGGTTGCTAGTGGGAGACTAGCTTCCAGGCAGCTAGGATGAGGGTCATAAAGTCCACAGGCACAGTGACCCACCTACTCCAACAAGGACACATCTGTTCCAACAGGACCACATCCTCTAATAGTGCCACTCCCTGGACCAAGCATATTCAAACCATCACACATAGCGTTTTTATTATTTGGAAATTTCACATAATGCACTGGAGTCACATTCACTTTCCAGTCCTCCGACACTCACCTTCCATTTCTGTGATTTTCTCCAAAATAAAAGAAGAGGAGGAAGAGGAAGGAGAAGAGGGAGGGGAAGAAGAGGGATAGGCGAGGAGGAGGGGAAAGCTCAAGTCCGGTTTGTGTTACCCATACACTGAGTGGAGCATGCTCAGTGGACAGCCACCTAAAGAAAACTGAGTTCTAGTTAGGTGATGGTGACACATATCTTTAATCCTAGAACTAGGGAAGAGACAGGTAGATCTCTAAGTCTGAGGCCAGTGTGGTCTACAGAGTGGGTTCTAAGACACCCAAACTACACAGAGAAACCCTGACATAAAAAACAAACAAAACAAAACAAAACAAAGCAAAACACTCACTCCTTCTCCACCCCACCCCCGCCAGAAGCCATCAACTGTGAAGAGCTACACTTCAGCGTCCCTGTCACATTTTTAAAAAAGATTTATTTTATTTATTATATGTAAGTAAACTGTATGTAGCTGTCTTCAGACACTCCAGAAGAGGGCGCCAGATCTCGTTACGGATGATTGTGAGCCACCATGTGGATGCTGGGATTTGAACTTATCACCTTCGGAAGAGCAGTCGGGTGCTTTTACCCGCTGAGCCATCTCACCAGCACTCCCCTGTCACATTTTTTAAGAGTTCTCTTCCTGTCTAAACTGTTTGGTTGGTTGTTTTGTTTTGTTTTTAAGAGAGTGTAGGGGAGAGAGAAGGTGTCACAGAAGCCTTCTCATTCTTGACAGTGAGTCTATAGTCATTGATGCCACTGCAAAAGTAGCTTCCTTGCCCTTTGTAGTCAGCGGCGGCATGGATCAGAGACTTCCACATGGCTTCTGTCACTAGCATGGACCTTGGACAGCAACATGGATGGTTGCACGGACCACAGGTGGTAGCACGGACCACAGACAATCCCATAGTTTGTGGTTTGTGATGGTTTGTATATGCTCAGCCTAGGGAGTGGCACTATTAGAAGGTGTGGCCCTGTTGGAGTGGGTGTGGCCTTGTTGGAGTGGGTGTGTTACTGTGGGTGTGGGCTTTAAGACCCTCATTATAACCATCTGGAAGTCAGTGATCTGCTAGTAGCCTTAAGATGAAGATGTAGAACTCTTGGCTCCTCTTGCTTTCATGCTTGCCTATATGCTGCCATGTTCCCACTTTGAAGCCAGCCCCAATTAAAAGTTGTCCTTATAAGACTTGCCTTAGTCGTGGTGTCTATTCACAGCAGTAAAACCCTAAGACATGGCATTAATGTGGACCACACCACAGATATAACATAGCCCCCGACCACAGCTAGGTCACAGACTCCCAACACAGTAGTACAGACATCATGGACATCGACATGAATCCAGGCAGCATCACAGACTATGAACATCCACATGCCCTTTGGTGGTAACATGGCCCATGGATGCCACCAACACAGCCCTTGACTCAGCAGCAGCATATGATCCACAAATGTCAACATGGCTTCAGGCAGTAGCTCAGGCCACAGACATTCACTTGGCCTTTGGTGGTAACACCAATAGACGTCTCCACCCCCACCCCCCACCCCACTGCTGGAGCTGGCCATAGAAACCAATATGGCCCTTACTGGCAACAAGAACCACAAATATTAAGATGGCCTTAGGTGGTAGCACAGACCACACACATCAACATTGCCTCCAGCAACATGAACCATGGATTCTAACATGGCCCTTGGTAGCAGAATGACATTTACATGGATGTAGGTAGCCCCGCAGACCCCAGACATCCCCATGGCCTTCAGTGATAACATGGCCCATGGACCTCAACACAGCCTTCAGTGGTAACAGGGATCACAGACAGATGGGAGTGTGGACATCATCTCAACAGCAAGTACCATAAACACCATTACGGCCCTCAACAGCAGCAGAGGCCGGGAAGATCAGCCTGGTCTCCGGCCGCAGCACAGTGATGCAGACTCTGCCTTGCCCCTCCTGGCAGTCTGTGGCCTGGCTTTTCTTTCATGGCTCCTTCTCTCCTTGTTTCTTTGCCAACACTTCTACTTTTCTGTATTGCTTACATTTTCCAGCACTGTTCCAAAATACCAGAGAGAAGCAATTCAAGGAAGGGAAGGTTTATTTAGGCCCATGGTTTGGGGGTACAGTCCATCACAGCAGGGAAGGCTTGTTAGCTGGAGCCTGAGGCAGCTGATCTACATAGTCAGGCAACAATGAGATGAATGGGGAACCCCACTTGTTTTCTCTTTACTACACCTGTGGCCCCAACCCTTGCAACAATGCTGCCCTGGGTGTTCCAATATTAGTTAAACCCCTCACAGATACACCTAGAGGTTTGTATCCATGGTAAATCCCATCATACTGTCCCTCTGTATACCCCTGTGTACTCTCTCCCAGTTGGCTAGCCCCACTTGAGGGTCCAGAGTCTCAAGTGCTCTCTTGGCCCGGACTCCTAAACACTCAGTCTGGGCTTTTCTTTCCATTCCTTCTACTGCTTGTTTCGCTTAGGTCATTGTCAGCTTCTGCTCAGATTTCCTGTTTTCAGTCCAGTGCATTAAAAATCCTTTTATGCCAGGCAGTGGTAGCGCATGCCTTTAGTCCCAGCATTTGGGAGGCAGAGGCAGGCAGATTTCTGAGTTCAAGGCCAGCCTGGTCTACAGAGTGAGTTCCAGGACAGCCAGGGCTACACAGAGAAATCTGGTCTCGAAAAACCAAAAAATAAAAAATTTTTAAAAAATCCTTTTATGCCGGACAGTGGTGACGCACGCCTTTAATCCCAGCACTTGGGAGGCAGAGGCAGGCGGATTTCTGAGTTTGAGTTCGAGGCCAGCCTGGTCTACAGAGTAAGTTCCAGGACAGCCAGGGCTACACAGAGAAACCCTGTCTCAAAACAACAATAATAACAAACAAAAGCAAAAACAAAAATCCATTTTATTTGTTTCAGCCAAATGACATGATACCTTTTTGTTTGTTTTTGTTTTGTTTTCAAGATAGGATTTTTCTTTGTAGCCTACGTTGGCTATCCTGGAACTCATTCTGTAAACCAGGCTGGCCTAGAAATCACAGAGATTCAACTGCCTCTGCCTCCCAAGTGCTGGGATTAAAGGTCTGTACCACCTGGCAATGTCTTTTTTATAAAAAATTAATTTTTATGTGGATTGGTGTTTTGCCTGCATGTTTGTCTGTGTGTGGGGTGTTGGATTCCATGGAGTTACAGACAGTTGTGAGCTGCCATATGGGTGTGGGAATTGAACCCTGGTCTTCTAGAAGACCAGCTTAACTGCTGAACCATCTCTCTGGTCTGAGATAGGATAACTTTAAAAAAAAACAAAATTTTGGCCAGATCTGATGTTACACGTCTGTAATCCCACACCTAGGGAGGCTAAGGCAAATATCTAGAGTTTTAAGTCAGTCTGGGCTATGTAGGAAAACGCAATCCCAGAACCAATCCACAAAAACCATAACAAATAAAACCAGTTCCTTTAAAAAGAATCCATTAGAGCCGGGTGTGGTGGCACACGCCTTTAATCCCAGCACTCGGGAGGCAGAGGTGGGCGGATTTCTGAGTTCGAGGCGAGCCCGGTCTACAAAGTGAGTTCCAGGACAGCCAGAGCTACACAGAGAAACCCTGTCTCAAAAAACCAAAAAAAAAAAAAAAAAAAAAGAACCCATTAGGGGGCTGGCGAGATGGCTCAGTGGTTAAGAGCGCCGACTGCTCTTCCAAAGGTTCCGAGTTCAAATCCCAGCAACCACATGGTGGCTCACAACCATCTCTAACGAAATCTGATGCCCTCTTCTGGAGTGTCTGAAGACAGCTACAGTGTACTTACATATAATGAATAAATAAATCTTTAAAAAGAATCCATTAAGCTTTTGATAGTTTTCTCATTGTTTTTAGGATAATCTCCTCCTCTTCTCCCATGTCCACATTCCTGAATGCTAAGCAAACACTCCACTGGTGAGCTGTACCCCAACCTGAAATCTTTTATATAGCTTACACAGTTCTATATGATCTAGTTTTTATAGGCAAGGGAGCAAAGTAAAGACACTGCTATCATCACCACTCCGTCATATGGTTAAATTATGTTTTTTTTTAAAGATTTATTTTATTTATTATATGTAAGTACACTGTAGCTGTCTTCAGACACTCCAGAAGAGGGCGCCAGATCTCGTTACGGATGGTTGTGAGCCACCATGTGGATGCTGGGATTTGAACTTATCACCTTCGGAAGAGCAGTCGGGTGCTCTTACCCGCTGAGCCATCTCACCAGCCCCCAATTATGTTTTTTATTGTAGATATGAGAGAGCAGACAGCCAGAGGCATCTGGAGGAGAGTCCAGAACACAGAGAGAAAGCAGATAGACTGGACATAGACTGGACATAGCCTGAGCTGTCGGTGACAGAGGGGAGATCTGCAGGGGGGAGAGAGAATGGTGAGGACCGACAGCAGGGGGGGCCTGGTTCTCACAGATACACATGAAGCCTGAAGAGAGCTAAAATGTCTGGGTTATATAGTGAAGAGCCAGTGGGTGAGAGAAAGCCCAGCCTGTGGGTTGGAAAGTTCAGCATAGAGGACGGAGTATGCCAGCCAAGTCCTGTTACAGGTAGGGACTGAGAGATGCCTACTTCAGACTGGGAGAACCTGGTGGCCAAGGCTACTTTAGTATGTTAAGCATGCACGTCAGCTGTTTGTACCAGGCCTGGAACCCAACATACATATGTGCACGTGTGCACCACCACGGGGTGTGCATGGGGGTCAGAGAACAATTTTCAGGATTTAGTTTCCTCCTTCCTCCACATAGGGACCAGAGATCAATCTCAGGCCACCAGCATTAGTGACAAGTGCCCTGAGCCAAACTCCTCGTTCGAAACCTCATCAGTTACCAGACCCTCTGTTTTCTCTTATCTCCAGATTCCCTCACATTATGTTCTCATAGTCCAAGTCAAGTTTGCTTGTTGTTTTTCAGGCAAATGGTACCCTAGGCTGGCCAGAACTCTCTACGTGAACTAGCCTGACCTCGAACTAACAGCATTCCTTTTGCCCCAGCCTCCCCAATGCTGGGAGGTGTGAGCCTTGATACCCAGCTTTGGACAACACCCATCTGTAAGCCATCCTTCCTGCAGTCGGTCACTGCTAGCCTAATTTGGACTAATGTCTTTCATATTTAGTCTCAACACCATTTCCTCTGAGAGGTCTTTGTATTGTCATATCCTCCCTTCCCTCAGCGCCTGTTTTGTCAGGGTCGGGCTCTCTTCTGATGGATTCCCATAATATCCTATACATTGTAGTGAGCTACTGAACTATAGGTATACTGTCTCCTGGAAATATTCCTAAAAATACTTTGTTAAAACTCTCTTGGGTCAACTGGCCTCTGGTCACTTAGACCAGCTAGACATTCCTATATGATGTATCCCTAATCTAAAGGTTATGGGCACTGCCTGGCCACTTAACCGCCATCTTTCTAGTTCTGTAAACAGCACTTGCTTGCTGTGGCTATCCCGTTGCCTTTCTGTATACACTCAATCTCGGGTTTTGCCTTTAAAAACTGGAACAAACTGGAGGTCAGCCTTCTTCCCATGACTCTGCCTGGGACAGCCACACTGGTGGTACATAAAGACTCCATGTGAGTTTTTCTCTTCAGGGACTCCACAACAACATCACTTAATGTAGCCCCGGAGAGGCTGTGTGTAACTGCCAGGGTTCGTGTTCACAGTTCTTTTAGACAAAGCTTGAGGAAGGAATCTATTTATGCTTTTCCTGTTCACTACTGGTCCGCGTGTTTCTTACATATACTTGCTTAATTAAACTAAGAATGAGTGAGGGAGTGAGGGAGTGAAACATCTATTGTGTAGTTTGCTCATTTGGGTTTGTTTGTTTGTTTGTTTGTTTGTTTTTTTGAGGACAGGGTTTCTCTGTGTAGCCCTGGCTGTCCTTCCTACTCCACCAACGCCCCAGAAGGAATAAGCCTTTCTTCATCTCAACACTTCCTTAAATTCCTTCCGACTCAATGTCCCTCCTTTCTGTTTACTCATGTCCACTCCCTGTCAGCTTCTTCTGCCCCCTGACCTAGAGTAGGAAGGACAGCTGGGTGTTTTCTCCTCCTCTCTGAGCTAGCGGGCTTTCATTCCAACATCTGGCCCCTGAGTCTTCATTGGTAAAATTGAAAGACTGATATTTTTTTTTAAAACAGCATCATCATCATCAACAACAACAACACATTGTCGGAGGCTGAAGAGATGGCTCAGTGGTTGAGAGCACTGACTGCTCTTCCAGGAGCCCTGAATTCAATTCCCAGCATCCACATGGTGGCTCACAACCATCTATAAAGGGATCTAATGCCCTCTTCTGGCATGCAGGTGTACATGCAACAGAGCAACCATAAATAAAACAAGTAATCAATCAAACAAAAAATACATGAAAAAAAATATAAAAACAGTGTTTTATCACAGTACTAGTAACCCTACCTAAGACAGTTTCCAACATAAAAAGAGAGAGGAGCAATTAAATGAAACTAAATAATTCCCGGGGCCCAGTGTCTGTGGTCAGAAGGTAATTAGCTTCCTTTTGAGCAATTTGTGTGGAACATTACCCTCATCCTAAGACTCCTATAAGCAGAGACATTAACAAGGAAACAGCATAACGTGCTTATCTAACCACAGCTTTATATAGCATAGAAGACTGAGGAGGGATGTAGCTCAGTCCGTAGAGTACTTCCCTAACATGAAAAAGCCTTGGTTCCATCCCCAGAACCACATAAACAGGGCATGGTATGTGGCAGCACACATTTAGGAGGTAGAGACAGGGGGCTCAGAAGGTCAAGGTTATCTTCAGTAACAAGGAGAGTTTGTGGCCAATCTGGAATACCTGAGACCCTATCTCAAAAAACAAAATCAACAATGAACAGACAAACCCCACCCAAAGACAAAGACAGAGGTGGACATGCCTGTTTTATGGCTGGGTTAATGAAATGGTCACGAATACACACAAATATGACTGGGAAGAAAAAAACAATGGCTTGAGATATAGGTCACTGACAAATTTGAGGATACAGGATACAGGATACCTGTCTCAACAAAACAAACCAAACCAAAACAAAAACCTCAACACATACTCAGTAGGCAAAGCATGGCCCTGCGGGGTGTGATTTTTTAGGCCATCAAAGATGAAAGTGGACCCATTCCTCTTGTTATGAAATCATTATTCTCAGCCCTTGTTTAGCATGTAGTAGGTCACTGGTTTGATTCTCGGGAACTTAGGGGAAAAAATTAACATGTGCCAAAGATTAACTGGTAGGGGGAACCAATAAAGTAATAAAACTGACTGTAAGGTAATCCTCAAAGCAGGCCCATGTAGAGATGACCTGTAGTACTGAATGTAACCTGTTTAACCGCAGCCACAGTGCCATCTGGGAAACAGGGGGAGAGAACAGTAGTTGTATTCAAGGCCTTATCCTCATTTGCATTTCTGTAGATAAGAACATTTGCAGTGTTTTGCAACTGGACCATGGAAAACAGGCAAAGACAGCAAAAGAGGGAGACAACCTGCCAGGTATGTACTGTGTCTGTCTACTGTGGCCCATTTCAAATATTTTGCTAATACCAATCTTTTGTTTACTGAAGGTGGTGATCTTTAAAAAAACCCATTAATTTTTTTTTTCCTCTCACAACTTTGCCTGCTACCGACAGACCCTTAACTTGCCACCTAACACAGAGCGTCAACATGTGACACTTCCTGCCTTTTTGAAAAAGCTTAAGAAAATGAAGGGGCTTTGGAAGAGTACATTACCCACACAGATGGGGGTGAGGCCTCTGGGTGCCTCCGATAACACCACTAAGAAGAATAAAATCTCTCTGCAGACAGCCGCCTACGTGTTCTAGAAGCCAATCTGTTTGCCCTCTTTTAAAATTTTTACAAGATTTACTTACTTATTATGTGTA
>LR752915.1:0-40000 GCA_902729485.2 Mus minutoides | reverse complement strand
GCAGTCCCCAGTACTAGATACTTTGAGGTGTCTGCAGTTTCACTCAGGGACTTGAGAAACAGTGGGGTTCCTTGCTAAATGGTGTTGCCAGTATCAAAGTGGCCAATTAGGTGAAGGATACAGCTCAACGGGCTCTATTGGTTTGCTTTCCCGTCGCTGTGATAAAGGCCATGAGCAAAATGAGCTTGGCGGTGAAAGGGTTTGTTTACTTTGCATGCCCGAACCACAGTCTATCTTTGAAAGAAACCAAGGCAGGAGCCAAGGAAGAAATCTGCTCAGGTTGATTCTCAGTACTTCCTTAGTCTGCTTATTTATACCACCCAGGACCTCCTGGGGGCACCGCCCAAAGTGGGCAGGCCCTCTTCCATCAATTATTAAACAAGAAAATATCCCCACAGATTTGCCTACAGACAATCTGATGCAGGAAATCCTTCAGTTAAAAAACTCTCTTTCCAAATGACTGGAGCTTTTGTCAAGTTGATGGAAAAAAAAAAATCTAACCAGTGTGCTGGCAAAAAGAACATGTGAGGCTTTATGTCACAGCATTTTCAGAAAGTTTAGAGACAATGATGAATACTTTCAATGTCAGCACTGAGTATTTATTATTAACATACGATAATAGGTTAGTGTCCATGGAAAAACACCAATTATCTGACCATCTTTAAGTATAGCTAATGTTTAAAGGGGGATAACATAGGAAGAACAACAATATCAACCAACCAGACCTCTCCCCCTGCCCCTCAGAGTTTCAGGGACTAAGCCATCAACCAAGGAATACACATATGCATATGTAGCAGAGGATGACCTTATCGGGCATCAATGGGAGGAGAGGTCCTTCATCCTATGAAGACTGGATAGATGCCCCAGTGTAGGGGAATGGAGGGCGGGGAGGCAGGAGTGGTGGGGTGAGTGGAGGAACACCCCCCCACACAGAAGCATGGGGAGGAGGGATGGGATAAGGGGTTTCCGGGAATGGGGGAAATTGGGAAAGGGGATAACATTTGAAATGTAAATAAAGAAAATATCCAATAAAAATGACAGCTGTCTAAAGAAAATATTCCAATTTCTTTTTCTATTTCATCATAGTCAGAAGTGATCTCTACAACCTTCATTGAGTCACCAACTAAACATCCATAATATGTTTAGCAGAGTTTTAGGTGAAAAAAAAAATGTCAACTGAGTGAGCCACTTAAGGATCTCATATAGGGAAACACATGACAATTGTATTTTTACACGACAGAGAACTCAATTCAAAATTCCAGCAAGGTGTTCCTAATCAATCTGCAAACCTTTCAGGGTTTATTTATAGTGGGTATCCTGACACAAAAACATAATACCATAAAAATATGCTCATCTCAGAGAGAGAAACACACAACTAGAAACGAGAGCCATATAACGTAGTTATATTTGGACTTGACATGCCATTGCTTGCTAAAAGAGTGCATTTCTATCCCTTCTTTAATACACAGCAACAACTGAAAGAGACGGATGCTGATTAATGGAGTGATTAGATATAGCCTGACTCTGAGACCTAATTTGGCCTTAATTAGAATGCTTACTGGGCAACAAGAAAAAGACAAGCAACAACTTAAACAAGATACAACCTTGCTGCCGAAGCACAGTCAGAAAGTATCAAATCCAAGGAAACTGTTGCTCTACTCTTTTCTCAAAGATCTGTGTGCAAAGCTTCTGTCCCCAGTTACTTTATAGGGCAAAGTAGGTAGAGACACTCCATCCATTAACACCGATTTTCAAGCTAGGAATGAAAGTGAGAGTCAGTGACAAACTAAACATCCATTAGAATCTATCTCTTTTAAATAGTCATTATAGAATCTCACAAATATATCTCATAAGTGTCTCAAGGCCAGAACTTAGCTGTAAAAATTTGAAACGCACTGTGCTATATATATATATATATATATATATATATATATATATATATATATATATATTTTTTTTTTTTTCCTGCCAAGCAAGAAAGACAACAAAAAATTTCAGGTTTCTTTCTATTTTCCACTTTGTTCCAACTTTCCGTTCCTTCCTACTTCACTGCACCCTCTGCATTTCACTGTGCATTCCCCATGCGTCACTAACAGGCCCTCATTCACAAATGCTTGCAGTTAATCTTGTACCTCAACATTTTCAGTAAAGAAATTAATAACTGAAAATTTTCTCTTTAACATTTTCTCTGCTACTGTTAATGCATTTTGATTATAAGAAAATATGACGTTGAATTTTCCCATTTAATATATTGATTCAGAGCTTCAAAAAAGAGAGTGGCTCAGTTTGCTCAGTTGGGCAGATCTGAAATTTTATACATTTACGCATGATGATAAGTCCATCAAGAATATCAGTGATGACTTCAAATTAGCAGATTATAGTATGAAACAATATAATTCTGCAAAAATTATGTGTTAAACGAATGTTGGCATCGACACATCAGGCCAGACTAAACACAGAACTTCCTAAATGAATATGAAAACCAACGTAAGAAAATCCATTCATGATTACATCTACTGACGCAAAGATGAATCAAATAAATCCCAAAGCTAAGGAAAGGCTCATGCAGTGGTTCTTTAGGGCTCGTCTTCCTGGTACATGAAAAGCACAAGTGTCTAATCCCAGCTTTCAGGACTTGAGCCATTTAAATGTGGTAACAGACTTAGGCCTGTCTCCTTAGAAAGCACTACAAAGGTTTGAGGAGGGGAAAAAAGTGTAGACCTGTCACTGAGTGAGATAATCTCAGCCTTATACTTCTGCTATAAGGGCAGCAATGCCTACAGTCGCCTCATCCAGCGAAGGGGAAGTCTTTACCCGCTGTGTCTTCACCACCAGTCAATTTGCACTGGTAACCAAGTGGCTGTTCTGGCCACTCCTAGAATCCTATTTATAAAGAATTTTGATGATCAAGAATCCAGGCTTATTTTTACCAAACCACAAGCAATCACTTCTCCCTCTATGTCTTTAATTTATTCAGGATGGACTCATCAGAAAATTTTCATTGCCGCTTGAAAAGTAGTTCTTCTACATTTCCATCCCTTTCTTGCTGGATTGCTTCTGTGGCCATCAGAACACATGGCCAGTCTCCCAATCAAGCATACATGTTTGGCTACATCAAGAAGGCAAGCAATGCTGCCACTATCACTTAGAACTCAGCTCTCAAAGTATCAAGAACCTAAAACTCCTCTGTGGAACATCTATTATGTGCCAATATATGCTCGGCTAGACACCAAGAAATATGATGACTAAATATGAGGCAATCAGAGAGAATGCAGGCAAAACGTGGTTTTAACTGAAGCATTGAAAGTGATGATTTCTTAGGAAAAGGTCGCTAGGATAAGCTTAGGAAAGGCAGCCAAAACAGATGTGAAAACGTAATTAGTAAGTCAAGACACACAGATAAGTAGAGTTGGCCAGGTGGTATGGACCAGGGCCTTATAATCCAAATACTTTGGAGATGATATCAGATGAATTGCAATGACCTTAAGGCTATACTGGAATCCCTGGGAAATCTGAGATATAGACTAGAACCATATTTTTAAAAATTTTATGGAGAGAGGCGCTGAGGGGATGGGGAGAAAATAGACTTAGAGAAGGAGAACATAATGATGGTTACTTTAGACAGAAGAATGAATGCTCTTTTATTTACTTATTTATTTTGGTTTGGTTTTGTTTTTCTAGACAGGGTTTCTCTGTGTAGCCCTGGCTGTCCTGGAACTCACTATGTAGACCAGGCTGGCCTTGAACTCAGAAATCCACCTGCCTCTGCCTCCCAAGTGCTGGGATTAAAGGCGTGCGCCACCACTGCCCGGCAAATGAGTGTTCTTATGATCAGGGACAGGAAAGAAGTTGTACACATACAGAAGGAGAGTGAGAGAGTTTAAAATGATAACCTAGAGCAAAGGTGTCATTCAGAGTGTAAATAAAATAATCCCATATGTCTAATTGAAGAACTTGGATTTGTTCTTTTGATGGAAAAAAAAAAAAAAACACTGAAGAATTTTGAGACCTGAGAGAGTATATAGGAGCAGAAGAGGTAAGTGAGGTGATGTGTAAAATATATATTTGAGATGAACAGGTTGTTGATGGACTAGACATAAACAGCATGGAAAGTATAGCTGTCCATCAGGAGATCCACAGTGATCAAGGCCTGCAAGAGAGCAGTGGTAACCCCAGGCACAAGCTATGTATTTCAGAAATGTTAGAAAAGTGGTTTCCCATCCTCTCTGCACATTTAAATAACAAGTTCCCAAGCTCCGTGCTCTGTGCCCAAAGCGTCTGATTTAATTGATCTAGGATATTTTTAAAGCTCCCTTGGTGACCATAGTTAGTGACTAAGGCTGAGAACCACTGATTGGTCCTTTGTGTAGCCCCTGCTAATTAAAGGGATATGTATATACAGAAAATGAAGAAGGCAAGGATGACTAATGATCCTTTAGCTTTAATGACAGTGAAAGATGGCTTCAGGATCTTGCATGGAGATGATCAAAGGACAGTCTCAAAGAAAGAGAAAATGAATTTGTTCTTGAATATGAGACCTTTAAGGCACTTATGGAATAAGCAAGTGTGTGTGTGTGTGTGTCTGTGTGTATTTCAATAAGGCTTATGAGATTATGAATTTGAGAGTATTGACAAGTAATACTTGAAAGTATTATAGAATTAAAATTGTATCAAAGGGAAGCTGTCTAGGCTAAGAAGAGTGTTAAGTACTCAGCTGCATACGAAGGACCAATATTGAGAGAAATATAGAAGACAGAGAAGAAAATCCTAATAGAAATCAATTAAGTATGGTTCACACTGAGCACAGGGAGACCGGTATTACCATGAAGAAAACACCAGCTTCAAATCCAGCAGAGGGGACAGCTACAAAAAAAAACCCTTGGGAATAAACAATGGAGAGATCACTTATGGCCTTGCAGGGAGTACTGTTAACACAGTTGGTTAACTAGTAAGCTAAAAAGAATGGGAGCTAGGGGAGTGATAAGAAGATCTGCATTAAAAAAAAAACTGGATAAATATGAAGAATGTAGATAGTTTCTTTACATAGGCACAGACTGTATAAACATAGTGACACAAAGATTTGACAGGAAAGAAATGTAATCATGAATGCATTTTTAAAGAAATATTTCAAGGTCCAACTTCTTGAGAATGAACTACAGGTCATTAGTTAATGGCCACTGACAAGAGAATTATCCTCTCCTAGGGACAAATCCTATACTGCATAACCAATACAAAATGCTTAGCCCTGAAATCATATGCATGTACACTCAGCAGGTTGTATTCATGTATTTGTGCCCAAATGTATGTGGGGTGTGTAACAGTAATAATCAAAGAAGAAGGAAGCCATTGATTGACGAGGGAATGAAGGAGACATAGAAGAGGTTGGATGGAGGCAGGGAAGGGGGGAACTGTTCTAATTTTATTAAAGTGGTTTTTAAGATTACAAGAAAAGAGATTACAAGTTACTTTAATAAATGATCAGGTAATGGTGTGTCTTAGTTAGGGTTTTACTGCTGTGAACAGATTAAGGACAGCATTTAATTGGGGCTGGCTTACAGGTCCAGAGGTTCAGTCCATTATCAAGGCAAGAGCATGGCAGCATCCAGGAAGGCATGGTTCAGGTGGAGCTGAGAGTTCTACATCTTCATCTGAATGCTGCTAGTGGAAGACTGACTTCCAGGCAGTTAGGACTATGGTATTAAAGCCCACACCCACACTGATACCCCCTATTCCAACAAGGTCACACCTCCTAATAATGTCACTCCCTGGACCAAGCATGCCATCATACAGTGCTATTGGGATCCAACCATATTAGATGAAATAGAATAGTTGTCTTCTCAAATTGAATGGATCATAAGGAGAATGATGAATGTTTTGAGCAGAAAGAAAAGGCAAATGACCAGTGAGCAATGGTCATAATTTATTCTGAAGCCCAATGAGATTAGAGATCCAGGTGAGTCAGATGTCCACCTGAAAGGATGTACAACTTTCCTGAGCAGGGATAATGGAAGGAAGACTACAACCTCAAACCAGCTTTGTGATGGGACTGGGAGGAACTGTGGAAACACAAGGATGGAAAGCACCAAGGATTGTGTGAGAGAATATTTTTAGGTTGTCATCTGAATAGTTTAGAATGTAGCAGCAGAGGAAGACAAAGTATTGACAAGAATGGTCATCTTGTTCACACAAGAGTCTTAAAAGAAGCAACTACTTCCAATATTACATAGGATGATCAAAAAGGCATTGTGTTGATATGTAGCCTTTGGTGTTAATTTTTTTAAAAAGTGTACTTTTAGAATAAAATTTTATGGCCAGTAGGCCAGGAAGAAAGTAGGTTGGTACCACCATTAATATGCATAGTCTTTGTAAAATGTAGATGAGTCTCGTGCTTTACTGTATTTGAATATGAAGAATGAAATTAGAAATAGGTAGCATTGCCGGGTGTGGTGGTGCATGCCTTTAATCCCAGCACTAGGGAGGCAGAGGCAGGCGGATTTCTGAGGACAGCCTGGTCTACAAAGTGAATTCCAGGATAGCAAGGGCTATACAGAGAAACCCGGTCTTGAAAACAAAACAAAACAAACAAACAAAAAAAGAAATAGGTAGCATTGTAGATGCCAACCCTCCAGACAGTAGAGAAAACAATGGAGTCCCACTCTCCTTCCCTCCTCCTTTCTTAAAGACTGCTTTTCAATTTTCCATCTTACTCTCTGTGATGGTTTGTATATGCTGGCCCAGGGAGTGGCACTATTAAGAGGTGTGGCCTTGTTGGAAGTTAGTGTGACCTTGTTGGAGTACCCATGTCACTATGGGCTTGGGCTTTAAAATCCTCATCCTAACTGCCTGGAAGTTAGTCTTCTTCAAGCTGGCCTTCAGATGAAGAGTTAGAACTCTCAGCTCCTCCTGTACCATGCCTACCTGGATTATGTCATGCTCCCAACTTGATGATAATGGGCTGAACCTCTGAACCTCTAAGCCAGTCCCAATTAAATGTTGACCTTCTAAGACTTGCCTTGATCATGGTATCTGTTTACAGCAGTAAAACCCTAAGATGGTCTCATAAATCACAAAGAGATTGCTGAGAAAGCAGTCAAAATAGTGAACAGATGTTTTAAAATGTTCCTAAAGGGGAAAAATTAGGGAAAATTTTAAGCTAAATATCAACAGCAGAGATAGAGAAGAAGAGAAATGGGAGAAAGGAACTGTAAGGGAGGAGAGTAGAAAACATTTATCACCTGCTAAAGTTAGTTTTATAAAAAAGAAACTTATAAAAAAATTTTTTATCAAAACTCTTGGACAAAGTACCACTTTCTCTAATTCTTGAAGAAAAACAGATTTTCTAAGTTGTTAAATGTGTTGACATCCTTCTTTATAAGCTGCAAATGAGCCTACCACCTTTACCACCCACATCAAAAATAGGTACAAAAGAAAAGAAAACCATTCAAAACTCTAAGTCCTTGATTTCTTCTCTCTTCTATTCATAGAGTATTCCATATTTGGGTTTTAAAACATGGAATCAGTTTTCCTGTCAGAAACATATACAAAGAGCAGCTAGAGAGTCTTCTTTGGGTCAGATGTGAGATAATATTTGCATGAAATCAGCTTTTGCTTGGGACAGCTAAAAAGGACAAATAAGCAGCATGGATACTCGTGCTTCTACCCAGGCTTCTTCCCTGCAAGCCTTTGTGGAGAGCTAGTCATCAGCCCCTTCTGCTTTAAACCTACTAAAGGAAGGCCTTTCTCTTCCCTACGGCCACTGATAGGAAATTTCCACTGATTCTTCTAGGACTAATATTGTAGGAAGGAAATGTCAGTGTGGAATTGCAATTGCATACACAGAATAAAACAACATTATTGCTAAAAATTTGACAGATTATTTTACATATGTCAATTCTATAAATTGAGTGTTGCTATGCTATCACACATTTATGTTCTATAAATATATTGCTGTAATGCCTATTATGAAATGAAAAAGAAGTGGTCTCTTAGTACTGACAGAAGAAGCAAGAGAATGCCCTTGGATAAAGGAACATGAAGGATATCTAAGGAAAGAAATATAAATACACACAAGGGCTTGGAGGTAAATGGAGGAAGTGTAAACATGAGGCAATGTGTCTCAGGGAACAAAGGGTGTCAGTTCTATGTTGGAAAGATCATATTAAAAATGTCAAAATTCAACAGATTATACAAAATAAACTATGGGACATTTTGATGCTAGGATTGAAAGTTTCTTTCAATTCTGTAATCAAAATAAAAAGTTACAAGCAATTTTCTGAGGTGAAAGAGAAATGGTACAGTAATATCAGTATTTGAGGGATGTATTGTTAGCACAGCATAATTTTGTTTTAACTGAGAGAAGGCATAGTAGGGTTTCTTACCTTCCTTGGTTTTGAGTAGCTCAGGATCATGAGACAGCTCCAGCAATAGAATGAATGCAGTTGTTTTGTTTTGTTTTGTTTTGTTGGTTTTATTTTTAAAATGGTGGGGGAATCTTGACTATAATTTTACTTAAAAAGTATGTTTTTATTTTTATATTTTTTGACAACTTCATACACATGTATAATGCAATACATCTGAACTAAGAAAAGTTCTGAAGGTTTGAATAAGATGAGCTCATATAATGTTTAGTCATCAGGGAACTCAACTTGTTGATAGGGTTAGAATGATTAGGAGGCATAGCCCTGTTGGAGTAAATGTTTCACTGGGGTGGATGTTAAGGTTACAAAATCTCATGCCAGTTCCAGTTTCTGTCTGTGAATAAGGATGTAGATCTCAGTTACTGCTCCAGCATCATGCCTGTCTGCATACTTCCCATGATACCCACTATAATGATATTAACTAAACCTCTGAAATGTTAAGCAATCCTCCAGTTAAGTGCTTTATTTTTATAAGAGTTGCCTTGATCATGGTGTCTCTTCATTGCAACCGAACTAAGACTCAGACTAAGAGAAAAAAAAAAACTGGAAAAGGTAAGTACATCATCATAGAAAGAGGACAATTTTTCCTCTAACCTCCCTAACACATCCCTGAGTAAATGAGATCCCCGGAGGGATGGGCTGTGGTAGACTTCTTGACAGATGATTGGCTGTTCTAGCTGGAGCTTTCAAGGGAAGAGAAAACAGTATATATGGTTCTAATCATTGTAGCAGATGAGACTGTTATGTTATGCAGGGGTAGAGTCATCCATCTTCAGTGCCTATTATAGTTATTAATATAAGAGTCATCAGTGTTGCATGTAGTTTTAAAAACACACTACTGCCCTGCCCAGGAGCTGCTTCACTCTGGCCCTTCCTGGCTCCCTTTTAGTCCCACCCAGCTTAGCTCCAGAATCAATCACAACCATCCCCAACCCAGCTTCCTTTTCTAATTACCTTTGCTGTAGCTTGGCTCTGCGATCTGCTATGTCAGCCCTAACCTGGCCTCTCTCTCTACCCTCCTTTGCTCCTGGAGTCCACCACTCTGCCAGCCCACTTCAGAGGCCCTTGTTCCATTGATAAAGGACACACACTCTGTGACTTTACAGCTTGCCTTTTGTGGCACAATTGCTGGGCACTGATACCTCCAGTCTGGAAAGGTGTGCCCTTATCAATTTATTATCTCCATCTCTCCCTCCACCCTCAACTTAGTGACTTTCATCTGCTATCCCCCACCAGCATCCTTGGCCCCTGCCTGTAGTGGAAGCTGCAGGCCCTAGCTGCCCTGAGACCATCATGGCTGTTGCTTTCTTCTTGTTCCAAAGCATGGGAGAAAAAGCCTTCTCTCTTCCCCTGTGTCTCCTTTTCATCTTGGGACGTGGAAGTTCCACCTGCACCTTGAATCCAGCAATTGACCTCTGACTTCTTTATTGACAAGACAAGAACCAATTGTGGAACAAGACCTTCATGACATAACCTCCCCTTACACAGCTGATAGAGGGGAAAGGTATGAAATGTTAGCTTCTAGACATGACATGGTTGGTCCATGCATCATGTCACAAAAGTGGGGTTTCCTGCACGCGATACCTACCAATAGCAGAAGGTATTTAAACAAAACCACTTTAGACACTAAGTTTATTAAGGGGATCTTACACCAGTGCTTTGGGCTATGAGATTACTTATTCATTTAATGCTATCTAGAGAGCGACTTAATTTATTTTAAGCAATCTTGCCAATTAATTTATTATATAATTTCACAGCATTCAATTAAAATCTGAACAAATACAGACTCGCACACACCCACCTAGTGATATATAAGGCCATTTAGCATACTACTCTACCCAAACTTAAGAAAGTTTGGTAAGTCTGTTCTAAAGGATTGCCTCATCAGAATCAAAGGAGAGGCTTCACATTTTCTGCAAGTCAGGTGACATTTGTCTAGTTCCTGAAACTGGTAAGTGGATTAAGAAAGGCTGAACATTTTCCTTATCAAAGATTAAGCTTCAATAAAAATTCAAGAGAAGAATTTTTGTTGAAACCAACGGTACTGTATGGTTAAAGAGTTGTGCTGAAGGAACATTTGAAGAAAATATTCTTATACTTGTGTAGCACTGTATTTTGAATACGTTTTGTAGCTTCTGATTTTGTTGTTTTTAAGTACTAGTTTTGATTCTTTGAAAGTGTCATGCATTTCTACAATGAGTATTGATTATATCCACACACCACTACTTCCTTCCCAAGTATTCCCCATCCCATCTACCTCTTATATTCATGTCTTCTTTTGAGCTTTGTGGTTGATTATCCTTTGAATCCAATTAATACTTCCCATTATTACATAGGTGTGTGACTATCTACTGGGGCATGAACAAGTTAACAGTGGCCACATTGCCAAAGGAGAGTGACCAATTGACAGTTAACAGGCAATTGCCATTAACTCCTAAAATAATATTAGAGCTGTGGAGTCCAATATCCCATTGATAATAATAATTTTATTGGCTTGAGCTTATATAGGTTCAATATAGATAACTTAGTTGCATGGAGTTGATTCATTCAATAACCATGGCCCATCCATAAGTGAGCAGTTCACAGATTTCCTTCTCAGGTATAGGCTACTGCATCTTTCTTCCCACTCTTTCATAAGCCATAGAGGGTTATTATTGACAGATATGGCCCATCCATGGGTAGACATTCAGGATTATGTACACTTGGCACTTTGACTAGTGATTAACCATTCAATACTCATTGAGGGAAAAGGGCTTATTTAATCAAAGTTGAAAGCAGCACAAATCCATGGGATTAAACACAGATATAGTATAAATATGTTAAAGATTTTGACAGCATGAAAATTTAGCCAAGCAATAGTATATTTTCCCATAGGACTTATAATCTCTCTAGCCATTAGCTTTGAATCAAATTTATGTAGCAGGTACAAGACCCCTCCTGAGGAGTTGACTTCATATCTAATCAGAAAACATTGTTTACCCCTTAACGACTATGGCTCTACTGCACCAGTGGATATATCTTTCCAGAAGGTCAGTCTTGAAGCACGCAGAGCTCAACACAAGATAAGAGTATTAATGATTGCTTTCCCTGCCAATAACCTTCATAGAACTTTCTGGCAATATGAAAGCTAGCCAGCCAAGAGAGTATCCTGCTTACTTCAAGGGTGATTTCAATATGTCTTGCTTTCATAGTGAGTGATCTTCAGCAATAGGGTATTACCATCTAGTTATTATAGGCATCTAATAACAATGGCATTTGGCCTGTGTTTTCTTGAGTGCCTATGGAATCACCTTGACCACTAAATCATAGTACCCCATGCATATCACTGATATTTTATTTAATAACCCTTGTGTTTTATGAGTAGCATTATCTACCCATGCTAGTTTTTTTAATCAAAACTATCTCTGCTTATGTAGTATGTATGTGTGGATGGATGGATATCATCTGCCGGTCTATATGTTTGTTTGCATATCTATTATTAGTTTCTAATTCAATTTTTTTTAAGTTGGAAGGATGTAGGTTTCCACATAGCTTTTTCATACACACTGCATTTTGCTTATGTAGCTTTTCATTGGTGTTGCTTGACTTGCTAAGAAAGATCAACACCATGGAAAAAAAAATGTTGACTTAAAGTCTGACCTGGATTAAACTGATGCAATTCACTCCAAGATTTCACAGCTTTTATCATAAAATCCAGGTTAAAATAGAAAGTTCAATCACTAAAGATCAATGTGTGAAAATAAGTATCCAACAAATGCTAGTTTTGATCCAAATAATAGAAAGTTGGGGGAAAGATGCTGCTTTATACCATATACATGAAATAATAGCCTAATGAGCTTTAAGAAAAAAAGGGCTGGGTCAGATTGGGCTCAAAAGAACACAATTAGGAGGTAAAATAATACCTTGTGATGAGACATAAAAGACAGAAGTAGAGAAATAGGACTGTACAATGGCTAAAATTAGCAGTAGCGGTTGGATGTCATAAATCTACCCAGTTCATAACCGTGAATCAGCTTTATGATAGGTTCTAATGTAAAGACATTGGACATGCAGAGACTGTCAGGAGAAAAATCAGAGCACTAATAGAGCCTGCAGGGGAGCAACTGCACATAAAATTGCACACTGCACATTGTGCCAAAATGTTACTTCCTTTTTGAAAAGGTGGTCTCAGAAAACACGATTATTTTCCCTCTGTTAATCAAATAGTAAATTAATTAGAAATGAAATAGGTATATTATATACACTGGGTCATTCCTTCTGATTCTAGTGAAATGAATCCTTGAATGTTCTTCACAAAATAAAGAATTCATATGTATTATCTTTATCCACAAGAAGGGCAGCAATGCACACTTAAAGTATCAGAATTTTGGGGACAAATTGTTTTCCAATAAAAATGGCAAGATGATTTCGTAGTTGAAACAAAGGGACACAGTAAGAATATAGCAAACATGTAGATTGATTACAATCTATTTAACAAGTAGGACCTAAGCAACAAGAAGAAAAATAAATGTAATAAAGTATTTTAGGGAGTAGACACATGTTCTGAAAGATTTATTTTCAGTTTCAAACCATGAACATGTCTCTACTCCTCAAAATGTTCCTTTTCTTATCTGTCAATCTGCCTTCATAATGAGTCATGGAAATCTGATTGCTAAACTCATCTCAAATTCTACCTCCCCATTTCTGCTACTAACAATCCAACTCAGTGTTTTCCAACCTTCCTAACGCTGTGACCCTTTAATACAGTTCCTCATGTGTGATGGCCCCCAACCATTAAATTATCTTCATTCCTACTGTGTAATCATAATTTTCTACTGTTATGAATTGTAAATATCTGTATTTTTCCACTTGTCTTAAGTGACTGCTGGTGAAGGGGTCATCCATCACTCTCAGCTTTTCTTGCCTTTCATTTGTGAAAGCTAGACTTCTCTGACTCAGCTACCATGTTAGATGTCATCTATGCAGAATACTTTCCTCAGTGTATTCATCAAAAATGGTCACACAATCTCATCATTGGTTTGTAAACATTTTCTGTAACGGACCTGATAGCAGATGTTTTCACCTTCACTTCAGCTTCTCCCATCACAGCTGGATAGCCAGTGTTGGATCAGAAACAGTCACAGGCAATAAATAAACAATTATCACTGTGTCTTGTAAAGCTTTATTTGAACTACCAAGCCAGTATAGTTTGCCAATCCTTACTCAATCGAACCAAAATCTACTGAGCCTCTGTTGAACAAAACTCTGCTTTTGTAACATGCTTTCTTTTATTGGAATTCAAACCACACAGGAGGTGCAACAATATTGTAAATCTCATTTATTATTTGATCTCAATATCTAGTGCCTGGAGAACAGGGAAAAATACTCATTCCCTGAATAAATAAGTGAATAAAAATAATATGCAAAATTTAAAACACTATAGAACTAAAAATCAGAACCTCATCTTTGAGTGCTTATTCTGTTTTTCCATTAGTATAATAAGGATTAGTAAAGTATTACTATAAGCAGATAATTTGACTTCTGAAAAGCTATCATTTGTTCTTGTAAAAGTATACCACAAAATGATAGAAAAGTATACCACAAAATGATAGAAAATATAAAAGAAAATTTAAGTGATGTCACTTGTCTTAGTTTGAGTTTTTATTGCTGTAAAGAGACGCCATGACCACAGCAATTCTTATGAAGAAAAACATGTCATTGGGCTGACTTACAGGTTTAGACCATTATTGTCATGGCAGGAAACATGGTGGTGTGCAGGTGGACATGGTGCTAGAGAAGGAACTGAGAGTTCTACATCTTGATCAGCAGGCAGCAGAATGTGAACTCCACACTAGGCCAAGCTAGACACACCTCCTCCAACATGGCCACACCTGCTACAACATGGCCAAACCTCCTAATAGTGACACAGCATGTGGATCAAGCATTTAGACACATGAGTCTACAGGATATATACCTATACAAAATACCACACCACAGTACACATTGTACACATTCTATTTGTTTTTACTGTGGATTAGGGACATCTCTCTTTTTTCATTTGTTCTCTTTCTGAGATGACTTTTGATCATTACCTTTTGGGGTGGGAGGGTGGCCCCACTGGAATCTCCAGGATAGGCACGATGAACACCTCTGGAAATCCTCCAGTGAACAAGGCAGCTCCCTATCCAAAGGAAAAAAAACTTCCATAATGTGAGTAACATATTGTACAAGTAGAGAAATAGTGAGTTAAAAAAATCATATCTTAGGCTTTCTCTCCATCAAAATGTTTATTTTGCTATTGTTTAAAAGATAAGTCTCATGGATTTTCATGATGTTACTTAAATCTATGGATACATTTTAAAAATGTGCGAGAAAGAAAATTTGCATAGCTTTGAATGGGACACAAAGTATTTCTGAAGCAATCACTTCAGTAAGAGGGTGGGAGGCAAACCCTCGCTGCCAAGTTTTTAATTCCAAGAATCTTCAGCTAATCTGATAACCTCCTTAGAGGAGTCAGACCTCAGACCGCCTGCACCTTGGCTTGTACACAAGGTTAACTGCCTACCAGATTTCATGATAGCCATTGGCCAGATGACAGCAATGACAGTAAATTTCAGCTGACATCCTATGTCAGCAACAAAACAGGAAGGAAGGAGAGGGCATTCCAAGGGTAAGAACAATACAGCAAATATCCTTTTCTCGTTTCTGGTAAGCCAGTGACTTCACCGTTATACTGCTGATGTTCCCTGTTGTTGAGGTAGACTGGCCCTGGGCTACAAAATCTCTTCAAATCAAGCCCAGGATATAACTGCTATGGTTTTTTGACTTTTAATTCAAGATATAAGATTTCAATTCTGATTCGTTTTAGGCCTCAGTCAAGTTAACAAAAATTTTCTTAAATACATACACATTACTGAGGATTATACAGAATGATTTTCATGATCAGGTACTTCATACTCATGTAATATGACAGGGAATATATATATATATGCATTGGTGTGTTTGAGTGTATGTTTCTCTATGTGTACATGTGTGTTTTTGAATGTTTCTGCTTGTATACACACATACACATACATATATGTAGATAGATAGATAGATAGATAGATAGATAGATAGATAGATAGATAGATAGATATTCACACACATGTGTGTAGGGTTGTCTAGAAATCAAGTACTATATTTGAATATATTTTAAAGAATTTTAAAATTTATTTTATATGTGTGCATATGATCCTGTGTGTATTGATGTGGATGTGTCTGTACATGAGAGAAAAGGACATCAGATCCCCCTGAACCTGTAGTTACAGCCTTAAGTGTGGGCTGGGAACCAAGCCCGGGTCCATCACCCGAGCAACATGTGCCCTTAGCTGCTGAACAATCTCTCCTGTTTCCTAGGTTTGCCCATCTTGATGCTGTTCATATCATTACATAAATTACAGACGCTATATGTAAGCAGAGTGAGTGAGGAAGTCTTCCTGTGACATCACGAAGCTCAGCGACTCTCCTTCTGTCTGTGCTTCTTCCTTGTGCTGCCTTTCCTAATTTTGTTTTCCCATTCAGCTACTATCATTAAGTTCTGTCGTTGGCTTCCTTCATCTCGTTTGAAATGCTATGTTCAGATCTTATTAGCTCAGATGGTTTTGACTACTATATTCCTGTAGATGACTTTCAAGATTCTACCTTTTTACCAACTTCAGAAATGTACATACATATAAAACCTATTAAATATAGGCTTTAAATTGCAAGTGTGAAAATCAGTACAGAGCTTTCTACTCTCATGTTGACTTCTTTTCTTTCTTTTTTTTTATATATATAACTGGATTTTTATTATAATAAGTACATATAGTTTTATAGTAATGTAATGTAGTAGATTGAAAATATAATCCATGCCTCAACTAATATAAAAGAGGAAATATAGATTCATTTTATTGATTAATTTGCAGATGTGAGAAGAGTTGTTTAGTGCAAAATCAGAAAGATACATTGGCTTTATTTACAACATAAATGTAATCAAAGTAAGTTACTGAGAATTTTAACCCTTCTCATACCTACTGTAAATGAAGAAAATATCTAATAAAAGTTGGAAAAAAAATGGAGAGTTAAATGCTAGTAATTATATATGGCTGATATCTCTTCTCAATTAAAAATTGGAGAATAAAGGCACAGTTTACAATTTATTTTTTGAATAATTGCATTATTAGACTTCTTTTCTTACTGATATTCTTCTCATTCATTATACTGGATTATTTAAAAACACAGAGTACCTTGGACCTTTCTTCTTTGAAATACATAGTGCTAGATATATCATCTTAAATCACTAACACTAGATAGGAGAGAAAAATGAATAGAAAGGAAAGGGGGAGACACTATCCTGAGACTACATTTTGCTGATTAGGGGCATCTAGTTTCCTCCTCCTCCTCCCCCTCTCCTTACCCCTTCTCCTCCTCCCCCTCCCCTTCCTCCTCCTCCCTCTCCTTCTCCTCTTCTTCCTCCTTCTCCCCTCCTCCTGTTTCTCCTTGTGCTCCCACTCCTCCTCTTTCTTCAGTATGACTACTTAACAAACAGCAACCAACAAAAACCAACAACAACCAAACAATAACCAACAACTCTCCAACAACCCAGAACATCTCCCAGGATCCTAGCATTTACATACCCTCTGAAAAGTCCCCAGAATTCCAAATGTCACCAATAGCAGAAACTATCTGCAGCTAGCAAAGTCATGCCCCTCCATGAGGGAAATCATAGTCAGCTGCTGTAGGCCATCTGAAGCAGCCACATAGCCCATACCTGGGATTAAAATGAAAACATATTCTTATAATATTTGTGTTTTTTAAAGAAACCAAAATTCCAAAGTATTTACTAAAATAAGAGTTCAAAGTGATGTGGGGTTTTTGTTTGCTTGCTATTGTGAGTTTATGAAGCATGAACAAATTGTGCAATATATATATATNAATATATATATATATATATATATATATATATATATATATATATATATATATATATATATAGCCTCATTTTGCTTAAAATGCCAAATAACCATTGAATGAGCTACTGTGAGTTCTTTGACATCTTCTCATGTAGACAGTGGAAGATCAGCTTTGATGATGGCTTCCTACTGACCATCGCCAGCATCTGTGAGCCTGACATATGCTGCTCACCCTCAAGGCTCGGCTCTCCTTTGTAAGACTTCTTGAAGCAACACTGCACTGTATGTTCCTGAGTTCTTGTGCTCTCATCATTGACACTGCCTGTCATCCTCAATGTTTTGTGACCATTTTGAACTGAAATAAGAAAAGCATTCAAACTTGCCTTTTTGTCTGACATCATTTCCATAGTTTGTAGTAAATACAAAATGAGCTGCAAGTAATATATTATTAACAGTAACAAAGCAAGGAGTTTAAACTAAAATTACATGTAATGCAATCATATTTATTAAGAATATATTGCAATGTTAAATGTTAAATTTTAAAACAAAGTAAAATCCGAAATTACTTTTGCACCAATCAAATATACTTACTGAATTGCCTCATTTCTCTGTTTAGTTTTCCTACATAGTCTTAATCTTTTAAGTTTTAAGGGGAGTTGGCATGTAAATCATAAACTATTCAAAGATTGAAGAAAGATGAAAGTTGCATTAATTAATCATAAATGCTGTATATAGGACAAAAAACACCAGAAAATTCCGTTTCTCCCCATTGAGTGTACTCTTCCTTGTGGATACTGAAAACTTGTGGATACTGTCCATTCATCTGGCACCACCTTGCTCCTGTGTCTGTTGTCTTGGTCATCCATCTTTAAGCAGTGAGTTTTAGTTATTACCATCACAGACTGTTTCTCTTCTGCAAAATGAAATAAACATGAAATAAAATGTAATTAAATTTTTATCTTTAATAATATTTCAATCTATAAAGCTGTGCATTTTAATTGGGAGCATGTAATATTCTGAAAATTATTAATGTTGCACAATATTTAAATCATCTTACATATGTCTAGCTTTTCAAACATTGAATTTTTTTATGGTGAAACTTTCACGGTCCTTTATTTTAGATGTTCTTCTGTGCCCAGAACACGAGTGGGCTCCATCCCCACAGAACTTCTTGCCCCCATCCACCTAACTGGGGTTCACTGCCTACTAACTGTTAAATATACGTACTCTGCAGTGTCTTCACCTGTTCTGACTGTACCTTGCTGCCCACAAATCATTATACATACATATTATGAAGGGTTTTCACATATTTTTGATAAGATTCTTCTATATTTAAAATCTTTAACTTTCTGATTTTATTACTCATTATGCATAAACTATAAAACTATTAAGAAGCTGCAATTTTAAAATCTTAAAATGTTTTACATACTTCATTGCTCAAAGCTATATATATGTACATCACACACACACACACACACACACACACACACACACGTATAGTTAACAATGTGAAAGTGCAGCTTATAAAGTATAAATACCATCAGTAAAGAGATGATCCATTTGAAATTCAACGTGGCAAAACCACAAAGCCAATGCATGGAGATCGTTCCTTTTTAGTTACAAGACTGAGCCAAAACTCATCGGAGGCCTCTTGTAAAGACTATTTGACGTGCATGCATGGAGACTTGCTCAGAACCATTTCAAAGCCTCACCCTTGTCTTAAGATAAGGTCTGTGGTATGGAAACAATTCATATTAAAGTTTCTTAAAACATTGTAAGGGAAAGTTTAGCCAGTTAGCCGCAGGTTTTATTTATACATTAGTGCATACGTGTGTGTGTGTGTGTGTGTGTGTGTGTGTGTGTGTGTGTGTGTAAAACAGTAATATTCGAAGGAAAAGAGGCTATCCATTTGAGGGTGTGTTGACGGAAACATGGGATAGGTTTGAAGGAGGCTGAGAGTTGCTTGAGAGAAGAAATGGAGGGGGAAGTGATGTAACTGGATTTCAGTTAAAAAGTATGTTTAAAAGAGGAGATGTGAAAGAGCCATGGGGAAATAATGCTCTATGGAGCATACTTTAATAACAGTTTGAGATCCAATGATTCATTCTTTTTTATAGAGGTAAGTGCGCCAAAGTAGCATTATTCAAAACACTGATGGCCAGTAAACCTGAAATCTGATTTTAGTAACAAATCAATTGCATTATTGGCACATTTCGTCCCTTTGCCACATCAGTAATTATAACTATTCCTATTACCATTGCCTCTCCATTTAGTGGCATTTTGTGATTTCTGAGCTTGAGTTTGTGGAACCCTCAGAAGCTATATTTAGTACACATATTTATCTTTGATATGATGGTTAACTCCATGTGGACATTTCCTAGCTTTTATTTATTAGTTGATGGGTTATCACGAACTATTAAAGGTACCTGTACATTCTCACATAATTCTCTTATTTTTATAACAACCCTAGGGTTATCCAAGCAAGATCAGTGGGGCTGACGCTTAGAAAAGTTTAGCCATCCGCCCAAGTCATGAAGGCAGTAATTAGCAGAACTTGGATTGAAGCCCAGACTTTCTGACTGCTGAGCCCAGGCTTTCACCTCTCCCATAATGTGACCTTCCTAAATTGGGCTTTCCTGACCTGAGACTATCACAACACTCGCTCCTGAAATTACTGACATGTGGTAGAAAATGTGACCTCTTTCATGAAAAACTGCAAGTGTGTCTCAGAGAAGTCAATTAACTTGCAAGACTTGTCAATGCTTAAGTTGTATCACAAGGTTTGCCCAAAGTTTGTCCAAGGCGCTCATGTTCTCCCTATTCTAGCCTTGGCTTTCAGAAAAGATGAATTGTTCCTTACTTCCAGCTTCCCAGTTCGTCACCTAATAGCCAAATGTGGCTGCTGAAGGGACAGCCAAGGCTACTTGGGAAATGCTTCTTAAATTTTGCTTAATTTCAGTTAAGTAGGATTAACTGTATATCTATGTACCGGCTGCTGCCCTACACAGTGCGGACTTAATGAACTCTTTTACCCCCGGCCTCTTAAGCAACATGCAAAGAGCACTTTATGAAACAATTTATTAATGAACTCAATTGTTAAATAAACTCAACTTTAAGCAAATTAAATTATCCCTCATTAGTTAATCCTTTAATTCAATATAAAGTGGTATTTCTAAGTAATAATATCCTGTCATTTCTGATGAAGAGCTTTAAATGTTATTGTTTTAAGGTATTTTCCTAGTTGCTTCATTTCTTGAAATTTCCTTTTAAATTGGTTTTAAAATGTAAACACTTTAAATCATGTGCCACAATATTTTCATCTTGGACCTTCTCTTCCTCTATGTTTCTACATCCAAAAAATGTGAAATCAGATTTCAATGTCAAAAATGTGTGGGAATGCATTGAGTATTTTCACTGACCATGTATTAGGCAAAGATTCATAAATCCTAACTGAGGACTTGGGTTAAAGATGAAGGAAGTCAAAAGAGGCTGGGATTGACATAATACTTCCTGGTCTGGACAAACAGTCTAAGACACAGACCTCTCAGTAATACATTGGTAAGAATAACCCAATGTCTTGGAAAATGAAGTGCCACCACAGGTTAAAAGTCTGCAGCCAAGGTCTTTTATAAACCACTGCCCCAATATAAGCACTGGCAGCTTATTAAGGTGAAGACCATGAAATAATCTTTTTTGACCTTCCTATACTCCCTAAATCAAACTTTAGTACTCGTGGCTACTTCCAGATTATATCTAAGTCTGAAGCTCCTCTTGGAGCGTGGTAGGACAGCATCTGGATTTTGAGAATGGGCAAATGGCCCCACTATTCTTTCTCTTTGTTTCTGGGGTTGACCCAAGTCATCTTGAGACTCCCTTCTTCTCTTCCTGGCTTATTCAGCCTCCAGAGTCTGGAGTTCCCCTAGGAAGACCTGGTGAGGAGAGCTGTGGGTCCCTGCTACCATAGACTCACCCCAGATGAAGCGTTTCTGTTATGCAGATGTCTCTAGTTCTTACAGATGTGGTTCAGGGCCACATTTACAAAGTTATTAGACCCTACTTTCTGGGAGTACCTTGCTGTTAACCACAAAAAGGCCTTCTTTTGTGTTCTCTGATCTGACAGACGGCCTAGAAACAGCCTCATCCGCACAGCTTTCAATATTTAATCACCATCCTCAAGCAGTAGTGCCTTCCAGATTTCTGATGTAGGATCTATAACTTTTTTCTTTCAAAAGTGTACTCATGGTGGCTCTGTGAAATACAAGGTTGACTTGTTTGTCATATATTTTTGGAATAAAACATTTAAAAACAGATACAATATATACACAATTTAAAAAATAGAGCTTGGGGTTAGAGAGATGTCTCTGCATTTAAGAACTCTTGTTGGTCTTCCAGAGAATTTGAGTTCAGTTCCTAGCACCCACATACTAGTTACCTCTAAGTTCAGCTCCAGGATACCTGGCAATCTCTTTGGATCTCCATTGATACATGTGCTCACACGCACAGACCCATAGACATACACACAAATACCTCAATTGGAGAAAAAAATCTTTTAAATATGTGGAATTGTAAAGCAGTAATGTGGGTCTTTTCTCTGTTGTTTATTATGCTATGAGGATCTGGAGATATAATACATTTCAGCAATTTAAATGTTGTAAGTTCTACAAAACACAGAGCCTAAGATGTGTGGCACAACAAAACATTATGGTAAAAATCAAAACTACTACTAAACTCAATATAATCTAGTCAACATTGACAGCAACCTATTTTACCATCAAGTTAAGTTTTCATTATTAATCTCTTTAACTTTCAAGAAACTTAAGAAAATTAACAATAGGAATTGTTTGTCTCAACAAACATTCTACTGAAGGACAACATCACAGTATAACTGACAAAAATCTGGAAGCTCCTGAGAATAGACTATTGTCACCTAGGAAGTTATTGATGTATGCTTTTCTCTTAACTGTAAAAGTAAATTTTAAGTTCTGGGATGTTTCTTATTCGGTGAGTGCTTATCTCGCACGTGTTCAGAACATATATGTACATACACAACTTTAAAACATTATATACATAAAACTAAAAATAAGTTTAATTTAATGAAAATAAATAAATTGAAAAATGTAGAAACCAGTAAATTTTAATAAGAAATTAACAAGCTATTCAATACTGTTCTTGGGAAGTATAATACAACATTGACTTCTGTTTTCTCTGTCTTTTAAAGAACACTTTCTCACATAACCCAGGCTGTCCTGAGAGTCTCTATGTAGCTGATGGCCTCAAGTTTCAGATATTCTTGCTTTCACCTCTCTTATGCTGGGATCACAAACCTGTAGAACCATACCTACTTATACAGTGCTTGAGACTGAACCCAGAGTTCCTGGACTGCTAAACAAGCATTTTGGTAACTGGGTTGTAGTCCAAACCAAAGTCTAACTTTTACTTGAGGTGATAATGTATTCAGTTCACTGCCTCTGCTAACGGTGGGTAGTGAGGTCTAGGAGGTAGATTTAGGGAAGTAGTGTTTCCTAGCCAATGAGGATAAGAAAAATACGAATATGCTACTACAATTTTCATTTTCTTCTAAATTCTCCCTGGAGCACAGATCCAATAACTAGAATTATGACATCAATATTATAGCTATGATGACAAAATACTACATTATTATAAGGAAAATATGAGCCTTGGAATGTCTAAAACCAGGAAGCTACTGCATCTGTCTGGATTGCTATGCTGGTGGCCACATGTTCTATGACACACTGGAGCAGTCCATCTGATGAAGTCACTGTGGGTTCTATTCTCTGTTAAATGTAAACCTAACTGATATAATAATTTTCTAAATTTCAAAAACGTTTAAATAATCTTTAATTGCTTAACTCAATATCAGTTATACAATCAACAATGAAAATGGAGAGCAATAGAAAATTGAAATGCATAGAAATAGAAGGTGGATTTGCTGTTTGTAGCATGTGTTCTCTAAAGTGTCTTCTAGTGGGTTTGTTATAAATCATAACAGCATATTTAAAAGTTTATAATTATCCTAATCATGTTTTTAATTTCCCCAAATAGGCTAACAAATTATCAAATTAATAAAAAATGAAACTATGAGTTTTGTTAACTTGAAAGCAGATAGAATGTGAAAAAGACCCTAACTGTGTGCAGACATACTGAGTGCGTGGACTTTTCAAATAATTGGAAAAATCTTTAAGATCAATCAATATTAAGTGCAAACCAGTCTTCCTCTGCTCTTTTCTTTTAATTTGCTAAGTCCATGAGAAGCACTCCAAGACAGTTGGTGAAAGAAGCGTAAGTCTTAAATCACAATGTGGAAGGGAAACTGTACACACAGTGAGTCCACATGTGTGTGTCTGCTGTCTGTCTGTCTGTGCATGTGTTTGGGTCAGGGTTATGTGTGTGTGTGTGTGTGTGTGTGTGTGTGTGTGTGTGTGTGTGTTCATGTGTGTGTGCCCAGTCAGAATGGCTAAGATCAAAACTTCAGGTGACAGCAGATGCTGGCGTGGATGTGGAGAAAGAGGAACACTACTCCATTGCTGGTGGGATTGCAAGCTTGTACAACTACTCTAGAAATCAGTCTGGCGGTTCCTCAGAAAATTGGACCGGAGGATCCTGCAATACCTCTCCTGGGCATATATCCAGAAGATGTTCCAATTGGTAATAAGGACACATGCTTCACTATGTTCATAGCAGCCTTATTTATAATAGCCAGAAGCCGGAAAGAACCTAGATGTCCCTCAACAGAGAAATGGATACAGAAAATGTGGTACATTTACACAATGGAGTACTACACAGCTATTAAAAACAATGAATTTATGAAATTCCTAGGCAAATGGATGTATCTGGAGGATATCATCCTTAGTGAGGTAACTCAATCACAAAAGAACTCACATAACATGTACTCACTGATAAGTGGATATTAGCCCAGAAACTTAGGTTACCCAAGATACAATTTACAAAACACATGAAACTCAAGAAGAATGAAGACCAAAGTATGGACACTTCGGCCCTTCTTAGAATTAGGAACAAAGCACACATTGAAGGAGTTACAGAGATCAAGTGTGGAGCTGAGACAAAAGGATGGACCAACCAGTGACTGCTGCAGCCGGGGATCCATCCCATAATCAGCCACCAAACGTAGACACTATTGCATATGCCTGCAAGATATTGATGAAAGGGCCCTGATATAGCTGTCTCATGTGAGGCTATGCCAGTGCCTGACAAACACAGAAGTGGATGCTCACAGTCAGCTATTAGATGAAACACAGGGTTCCCAATGGAGGAGCTAGAGAAAGTACCCAAGGAGCTGAAGGGGTCTCCAACCCTATATGTGAAAGAACAATATGAACTAACCAGTACCACCAGAGGTCATGTCTCTAGCTGCATATATAGAAGAAGATGGCCTAGTTGGCCATCGTTAGGAAGAGAGGCCCCTTGGTCATGCAAACTTTATATGCCCCAGCACATGGGAACGCCAGGGTCAAGATGTGGGAGTGGGTGGGTAGAGGAGCAGGGTGGGGGATGGGGGAGGGTATAGGGGACTTTCGGGATAGCATTTGAAATGTAAATGGAGAAAATATCTAATAAAAATTAGAAAAAATTTTAAAAACGTGTGTGTGCGCATGCGCGCGCGTGCGTGTGTGTGTGTGTGTGTGTGTGTGTGTGTGTGTGTGTGCACTTACATTTAAAAGGCAACATTGGCTGTGTTGTTCTGGGAATAGAAATCAAGTCATCAGACTTGGAGGTAAGTACCTTATTTGCAGAGCCATCTTACTAGCCCTTTCTATATGTTTCAGACTGGTTTGGTTAGACTGGGGCTCACTGATGTGCTAGACTGAAAGGCCAACAGATAGCAAGGGTCCTGTCTCAGCCTCCACGGCACTAAATTGTAATTGCTTGCTGTTGTGCCTGGCTTTATATAGGAACTGGGACTCACAGCTCAGGTCTTCATGCTTGAATAGCAAGCACTTTTACTGACTGAACTATCATTAAGACCTTAGAGTGGAGCTATTACATTTGTCAGAGGCAATAACGCCAGACTATTCCATGAGTAAACAACAAATATTTCTGATATTAACACATTGGGTTTATGAGACCATTTGTTAATCATTTGTACAAATGTTTCATAATTTATTAAAATTTAAATTACTACATAAGCTAAAAGTAATATTTTTATTTTCTGTGAGTCAAGTATGAAATAGCGATATTAATATATTTTCTAATTAAAATTCAAAAACTAAAATTTAATATCACCTTATTTCTTCTATATATTTGAGTTGTAATTTCTATGAAGTTCACTTACAAAATCCAATTAATTTTTGTGGATTAGAAATTTAATTATTGAAGGCAGGGATGTATTACAGAAGGTATTATAACTCAAGTTTTTTGAAAATGAACATTCATAGCAGAAACGTAAAGATTAAAAAAACTAATTAAAATGACAGATCTTATAATGGATGGTCAGTAATTTTGTTGCTAAAAAATACCATCACTCATTTGGTATTTCACTGAAATTATATTATATTATCTGTAATTTTAGGTATGAACCAGACTTAACAGTTGTTTCTTTTATACAAATATGTAAAATTATATTTTCCAGCTCTATACTTCTTTTATTATTTTTCCAGTTCAAGAAATCAAAATAAAGGCTTAATGCATGCTAAGCAAATAGCCTACCACCATCTACAATTCTATAACTATATTCCAAACAGTATAGTGGACAGGATTTAAGATGTAAAAGTTGTGAAATACCACTGTTTCATCCCCTTACTAGTTTTTAGTAAGAGTAGAGAAATGTGTTCTATTATATGTTTATAACTTTGAATAGAAAGATAATTGCTATAATCTGGTCTTTTGACCATTAGTCAGAAATTCAGACTATGCGTATAAAGTTTGCACTGTGAATTTACTCTGGTAAACTGCCTGGATAAGACTTTTTAGAAACCCAACTTTAATATATGGCATTCACAGTAGCATGTGTGCATTATGCACCGAAGTGTATGTAGCAATGATTGTGCATTTACAGATGGAAATTTGTAGGTGAGACCTCTTTTTTCAAAGCTTTGATATCTTAAAGAAGAAGGTTATAAGTGATATGAAAAACGCAGATCTCTGCTTTCAAGTATTCTAACATAAATGTGGTTTTCAGTAATAATTAATCTCAAAGATAAGAAAATATACTTGATTTGTGCATTAACAATTCTTTTGAGTTTAACTGCTCTGCGATGTTCAGAGTCAGTGTAAAGGTTGGACCTACTCAGAGAAAGAGTGGCAAGATATAGCGTTGCCATAGGAACTATAGTCTACACTCATTAAACAAATGTCTCTAAGAAAAAAGAAGTTTTATAACATATTAGTGAAGTATAAAAATGTGTCATATATAATTCTATTAGCAAGTGTAAAGTTGGCATGTTGAGATCTTTCTCTTCCATTTAACCGCACATATTTTTAGTCATGCTGCTGTTTGAATCATTTATGCATTCATGACCATTTTCAGTGAAGAGTATGTGATTTTTTTCATTGAAGGAACAATTCAAAAATATACAGGCAAAAAGACAAACACAGCATATAAGATAATATACTCATTAATTATATTTTTCCATCTTTTACATTAATGCTTATGAAATAAACTGTTAAAAATTGCACTTGTATTATTTCTTCTGCAGCTGCTTTTATATTTTCTTAAAAAAAAAAAAACTACCAAAAAAATCCCTTCCCACTCCTCATTTCTCTCCACACAAACACAAATAATCTGTTCACTGTCTTGGAATCCATCTCATTTATCACCACCTACCACAATGCCATATATAGCCAAGTTTACTTAAGGTTTACTCACAATTACGCGTCACACTCACTTCTACTGTAACTGTAGTTTTGGATAAACTACCCTGTGATTATGCCACATTTATATTGCTCTTTTTTCTTCATGTGTCATCCACTGCCCTTTCTCCTTCATTTCCAACTTCATACATTTTACTTTCAAATATTTCTGGAACACTTTTACATGCCAGGCAATATACCGTAGGCACTGAACAAGAGCATTTTATACATGTGCATGGTGTGTGTGTGTGTGTGTGTGTGTGTGTGTGTGTGTGTGTGTGTGTGTGTGTAAACGTGCAGATGCATGTAAGTGTGCTTGTATGCATGTATGTGGAGACCTGAAGACTGGGGTCAACTTGAGTGCTGTTCTTCTGAAGTTGCCTATGATTTTTGTTGTTGTTTTCATTCGCATGATTTTTGTTTTGTTTTGGTGATAGTGTCTCACACTAAGACTGGTGTACACATATTAGGCTAGGATGACTCTCTAGTCAACATCATGGATTCTCTTGACTGTGCCTTCCCAGTGCCTCAGGAGTTACAAAGTATAGCACCATGCGCGGCCTTTCATGTGGGTGCTGGACCTAGAATTGAGGTCTCATATGTGCAAAGTAAGCACTTTAATAATTGAACTATCTCCCTAGTTTCAGTACAGTCTTTAATAGCCAGTTATACTATTGTGATATAATTGATTACTGCTCTAAATCAAAGATAAATGACACAGAAGAGGAGAGACTGCCTCTCTTGTCTTAGGCATTCAAAATATCATTCTTTGGACTTGGGGTGTAATTTAATAGAAAAATTTGTGCATATATGTACAAAGGTATTGTCTTGATTTTCATATTCAGCATGCCACTCTGCACTTCCCAAAATAAGAATTGCCTGAGGACATAGTTAGCTTTGGGTTTCTACAATGAAATACTAAAGGCAGTTAACATATAGAAAGAAGGCTATTTCTTTAGCTCATTGTTAGAAGTTTACGTTTCTGAGTTTTATATAGGCTTTGTTCTGGAGAAGCAATCTTTTTCAGTTTTATCACAGTGTAGCAGAAGCCAAAGAAGAAAAAGAGCTTATATATTTTAGGAACACCTACTAGAAAGTCAGAGGTGCAGGAAAGTGGGAAGGGCACACCAAGCTGTCAATCACAGTGGAGCTGGGGAACATTTTCACTTCCATCCCAATCATTTCATGGTCCTGATGCTGTTTGCCCAATATGTGACTGTAAAGCCAGAAAAGAAATATTTATTTGGTTTAAGGAAAATTTCTCAAGCATAATTTGGGAACTCAGAGGTTTGTAAATGAATCATTTTTAAAAGCTAGACAATTAAATTTTTGTCTTCCATTTTTATTAGATATTTTCTTAATTTACATTTCAAATTCTATTCTGAAACTCCCATCCCCCCTTTCCCCTCCCTGCTCCCCTGTCCACCTACTCCCACTTCTTGGCCCTGGCGTTCCCCTGTATTGGGGCATAGAAAGATTGCAGTACCAAGGGGCCTCTCTTCCCAATGATGACCGATTAGGCCATCTTCTGCTACATATGGAGCTAGAGACACGAGTTCTGGGGGTTCTGGTTAGTTCATATTGTTGATCCTCTTCTAGGGTTGCAGATCCCTTCAGCTCCTGGAGTTCTATCTCTAGCTTCTCCATTGTGGGCCCTGTGTTCCATCTTATAGATGATTATGAGCATCCACTTCTGTACGAGACAGCTGTATCAGGGTCCCTTAAGTAGGCACTAGCTGTCCTATGCCATAGTGTCTGAGTTTAATGACTGATTATGGGATGGATCCCCCGTGGTGGGGTAGTCTCTGTATGGTCCATACAGAGACAATTAAATTTTTAAGAGAAAAATAAATAAGCTGTTGGAAAGTGCTAATCTTGAAAGTGGAGATGATTGAAAGCCAATATTCATCTATGAATAGTGCCCTCAGAAGACTGCCCTATGTACGGATGACTGAGTGCATAATGCCTAATAAGCACACTGACTTCTGGGAACAGAAGAGGCTCATTGATACCAGGAGAGTCAGTCAGGCTGGCTACTGTAGCAGTGAATTCAGGATGAATCACACCACATGTCGGAGCTTCCTGTGGGTAGCAGGACCCTAGACAGGAAGTCCTGAAAGCAGGGCCAGTTATTGTTAAGGAACACACATGTTGGTACTGAATATAGAGAACCTCATTGTGAAATAGAAAGGCATCAGAATTTTGTAAATATACCAGGAAACAACATGGGATATGAGAAATCTGTATCAATAGAAGAGTGTAAATTCAGACTTTAGACACACTGAGTATATTCTTGGGTTGTGAATATTCTTTTATCACTAATGAAAGTATGCTTTCAGATATATTACACTCATTTACCTACTGGTATTACTTCAAAACCAATTCACTCAGATTTTAGTAACATTTTAGGTCAATGTCTTGGAAAGATACCACTCTGAACAAAAAAGGAATATTAAGTAGAAAGTATTATCTAAGAAGCACAAAGGACCACACACTCCCATTGTATTGAATTGGAGCGGTGGGCCATGCCTTAGGGCAAGCTTCCTGGGAGGATCTCAAATCTCTATATGAAGCTTGTGACTCTCCTGGGAAGTGGCTGATGGAAGACAAGACGCCATACTCTGTTGACATTGGCTTGTGAGCATGATGGGTAGGTGTTGACTTTGTGGATTCAATAACATACAAGAGCAGGAACTGAGTAAACCTTAAATCAGTTCTCCCAAGTTCCATTATGGTAAATTCTGCTGATGCTTTCCAAATAAGAATCTTGCAGGGACATGAGAAATTCCCACAGCTGGTTCTTAGGAATCCACTCCCTGACTCAAGAGTTCCAGACTGTTAAGCAATAGGCAGAAGTCTATGAGTGGTAGTTATGACTCGTGTGAGCCATTGGAGGGAGAAACTTCCTCTACTCCAGACTTCTCTGACTCTTTAAAGTTGCTTCTCCTTACTAGGTTTGTAAAGACAAATTATTAAATGAATGCATCATCAACATAAAGCATTTTTTCAGTGTATGGATTAAGAATAAAACATAAGATGTATTCATCTATAATCATATTAACTTTTCCCACTTCACATATCTAAAAATATAAATTAAAGTGTGATTTTTTAAGAGAAAAACATCATTTGACAAAGCCTAAGATCTGCTATCTGAGGAAGAAATTGTCCCCTTACACATGATATTCTTTTGTTAGAAGATTTATTTACTTTCATTTTGTGTATATAAATGGATGCTACAAATACATTCCAGGTGTGCACTGTGGGCAGAAGAGGCCATTCCTTTAGTAATAGAGTTGCTGACAGCTATGATCTGCCAGTGAGTACTGGGAATTGAACTCAGGGCCTCATTAAGAATAACAAACACTCCTAACCTCTCAGTTAATAAAAAGAACTTCTCTTTTATTTATTTATTTTTGTGATGATGATAATACAATTACCCCATTCCTCTTCCTTTCCTCCTTCCAAACCCTCCAATTTATGGCACCTTTTCTTTCTTTTAAATTTATGATGTCTTTTTCCTTGTCTACACACACACACACACACACACACACACACACACACACACACACACACACATACACACCTGAATATATAAATACAACCTTCTTAATCTGTATGTTACTCATGTATGTTTTCAGGGTTGATGCTCTTCCCTGGGGAAGATTACTCGTCTCACTCTCAGCAAGCTCTGGTTCTATGTAGTTCATTCTGTGGCCCTTCTCCCATTCACATTAGTATGTGTATTTGGGCATTCTTTAGTCAGAGGGTCATGTTCAGGAAACCATATTTATGAGGTTTAATGGATATAGCTTCTGACATTTCTAGGGGCACAATCTCACACCTAACTCTCTGTTCCCCTGCCTCATCCTATATATCTGCCCCCTCTTTCATATTTATCTTTGAACCTTCAGTGCTGGAGTTGTTTTGTAGATGTATGCTTTGGGACTTGTCTGTAAAATTCTGCATTTTGATTGGTTGTGGTTTTCCATACTGACCTCTATCTTTTGCAAAGAGGAGGTTTTTGTACTAATGGGTGAAAATTATACTTATCTAAGGGTTTAAGGACAATCATTTATTTGTATTTAGGTATTATGGTTCACTAAAGTGAAGTGTGTAAGCTCGCCTTCAAAATCTGAGGCTTTACTAGCCCCACATACTTGGACACTTTCTAGTACCAAGATTTCCCTTTTGTTCAGTGGGCCGTAAGTCCAATTAGAGAATTTTGGATACTGTGAAGGTATGCACGTTACTATTGTACCCTTAGTATTATCATGACATGGTGGTCACTGCTGTGACTCATAGGACAGGCATCTATTGGCTACATCCCTCCTTTGGAAGCTTTCACAAGTCTTCTGTACCATGAAATCTAGGGAGGAAGGTTTCAAGTGAGATTCTGTTGGATTTTCTAGGCACTGAGTCTGAAATGCGCACTGTCTTTAGCAATAGACTTACCTTCCATCTCTGGGGTGTAATCAATTGCGATAGCAAGCTTGTTTTGGAACTCTTTTTGACAACCCTGCTCACCAGATCAAAAGAGGGCTTCTTATCTTCATGTGTAGGTTTTTGTTAGATAATTTATGGCTCTTGAGGGAGAGCATCATCAGTCCCGATTGACATTCTTCTTTTAAGATATATATGTATATTTATGCACAGATTTACATCACCTATAGACTTTTTTAGAAAGATAGTTAATGCTATGATCACTTATGACTTTGTCAGCCATCCTTACTGCTATTTTAGTCTCCTCCCTCCTTCTCTAATTACATGTTTTTATTTACCTCTTTAGATAATTTTTATCCCACGATTCTCCCCTAAATTAGTCTCCCTAAGAGCAATCTTGCTTTACTGGTTTCTGCAGTTATTGTAGGTTATTGGTTCATATTTGAAGATTTGGAGCTAGGGACCTCAGATGAGAGAGAACACATGATGTTTTTCTTTCTAGGTTTGAGTTCACTTACTGAATATGACCTTTTTTATTCCCAACCTTTTACCTGCAAACTTCATGTTCTTATTTTCTTTACTATGGAGTAGTGTTCCATATGTGTTTATGGACGACACTTTCATTATCTATTGTTCAGCTGAAGGCCTTTAGGTTGTTTCCATTTTCTGGTTATTGTGAATGATGCTTCGGATGTGTGCCAAAGAATGATATAGCTGGGACATAGGGCAGATTTATTTTTAATCTTTTTGAGGACTCTTCACACTGAGTTTGCAGCCTCACCAACAATGATCAAGGGTTCCCTTTTCTCCACTCCCTCTCAGGCTTTTGTTTTCAGTTATTTGGTTGATGTTTGCCATCCTGACTGGAATAAGATGAAATTTCAGTGTTGTTTTGATTTGCATTTCCCTAATTATTAAGGGCAATGAACATTTTTTGAGATATTTTTAACCCATTTTAATTTCTTCATTTGGTGATATTCTATTTAAATCTTAAGCTCATGTGATTTTTTTTTAAATGGGCCATTAACTGTCTTGGTTTTGGTTTCCATTACTATGAACAGACATCATGACCAAGGTAATTCTTATTAAAGGCTCATTTAATTGGAGCTGACTTACAGTTTCAGAGTTTCAGTCTATTGTCATCATCGTGGGAAGCATGGCAGCATCCAGGCAGACACGGTGCTGGAGAAGGAGTTGCAATTTCTATATCTGATCTGAAGGCAGCCAGAAGAAGACTGGCATCTGAAGACAGCTAGGAGGAAGCTTATGGCCACACTGGGTGGAGCCTGAACATAGGGGAGACTTCTAAAGCCCACCTCCACAATGACACACTTCCTCCAACAATGTTACACCTCCTAACAGTATCAATCTTATGGACCAAGCATGTTCAAACCACTACATTGGCTATCTGGCTATCTATCTATCTATCTATCTATCTATCTATCTATCTATCTATCTATCTATCTATCTATCTATCATCTATCTATCATCTATCTATCATCTATCTATCTATCTATCTATCTATCTATCTATCTATCTATCATCTATCTATCATCTGTCTATCTGTCTGTCTATCTATCTATCTATCTATCTATCTATCTATCTATCTATCTATATTTGATTCTGTTTTTGAGTTCTATATATTTTGTGGATGTTAATCCTCTGTCAGATATGGAGCAGGCTAAGATTTCTTCCCACTCTATGTGCTTTGTTTTCACTGATTTGATTTTTAGTTTGAGAAGCTTTTTAGCTTTATGAAGGATCTCCTGTCAATAATGGGCCTTAGTTTTTGGGCAAATGGAGTCTTATTCACAAAGTCCTTCCCCACAGTTTTATCACAGGGTGTACTGCCTGTGTTCCCTTTAAGCACTTTCATTGTTCCAGCTTTCACATTAAACACTTTGATTCATTTAAAATTAGGTTTGTTTGTCTATCTATCTATCTATCTATCTATCTATCTATCTATCTATCTATCTATCTATCTGTTATATACATTGGTGTTTTGCCTCCATGTGTGAAAGAGTTGGATCTCTTGGAACAGAAGTTACAGATAGTTGTGAGCAGTGATGTGGGTGCTAGAAATTGGATCCTGGTCCTCTGAAAGAGCAGCTGGTGCCTCTCAGTGCTGTCAGTACTGGAGCTATCTGTCCAGCCTGGAAAGTTAATTTTCATGCAAGGAGATAGATATGGGTATAAATTTATTCTTCTGTATATGGATTTCCAATTTTCCTGGTACCATTTATTGAAGGTAGTTTCTTTTTCCATTGTTTTTTTTTTTTTTTATCTTTGTTGAATATTAAATGGCCAAAGTTAACTTACTTATGTTTGGATCTTTGATTTTGTTCCATTCATCTACATGTCTCGTGTGTGTGTGTGTGTGTGTCCCTACCATAATATTATTTTTATTATGACGGCCTAGTAATATATCTTGACCAAGAAATGTTTTGGTTATGTGTGGTCTTTTGTGGTTACATAGGTATTTAAAAATATATCTTTCTACTCTTGTACAGAATGAAATAGAGATATTGATTGGGATTGCATTGGATTTTTAAATTGCTTTTGGTACAACAGTTACTTTTACAATATTAGTCCTATCAATCCTTGAACATAGAATATCTTTTTATATTATTTATTAGTTTGTTTGTTTGTTTATTTACTTATTTATTGTTTAGTTCTGGCAGTCCTGGAACTCACTATGTAGACCAGTCTGTCCTTGAACTCACAGAGATCTTCCTGCCTCTGCTATCCAAATGTTGGGATTAAAGGCATGCACCACCACATCCAGCTATTTGTTGTTTTTGTTGTTGTTGTTGTTGTTCTGTTTCTTTGCATCTTTCTTTCTTTAGAAATTTAAAATTTTCAATGTGGAGGTCTTTAACTTCTTTGATTGATTTATCCCTAAACACTTTTTGGAGAATATTATGAATGGGAGTGAGCCATGATCACCTTCTCTGTATGTTTGTTGGTGGTGTATAGGGAAATGACTGATTGGCGCGAGCTGAAATATATTCTGCTTCATTGCTGAGTTTGTTTATGATTATTAGTTTTCTAGTAGAAACTTGGGATTCCTAATGTAGAATATGTCATCTGCAAATTGGGATGGTTCGACTTTTCCTTTTCCTATTATAGCCATTTAATTTTCTTTCCTTATCTTATTTCTCCAGCTAATGCATCAAGTGCAATATTGACAAGGAATGGGGAGAGTGGTCATCCATATCTCTTTCCTGATTTCAGTGGGGTTGCTTTGTTTTTTCGCCATTTAGAATGATGCTGGCTGTGCGCTTCTCATACATAGCTTTTATTATATTGAGGTATGTTCCCTCTAGTTCTACTCTCTTTAGGACTTTTATTATGAAGTCATGTTGATTGTGCCAAAGGCTTTTCCTCTATCTACTGAGATGATCATTTAATTTTTGTCAATAAGTGCATTGATGTGCTTTATTAATTATTTATTGACTTGTATATTTAACCTTCCCTGCATGTCCACAAAAAAAGTCAACTTTGACAGGGAGGATAATCTTTTTGATGTATGTCTGATCTGATTTTTTCACATAGGAACTTCCAGCTATAAGTGAGCTATAAATTTTTTCAATGTGTCACACTGAATGAAGATTTTTAAGAATATCATGTTTTAATTGTCATTTAGCTCCAGAATATTGGATTTCTTTCTTGATTGCATCTTTGACACATACATCATTCGGATAATGAGTTGTTTTATCATCATGAGTTTGAGTATTTACTAGATATGGTTTGCTGTCAATTTTAAGCTTAATTTCATTGTGGACTGATGGATTACACATGTCCCAGTATGTGGTCTAATTTAGAGTTGCTTCTGTACGTTTCTGAGAAGAATGTGTATCCATTGGTGTTTGGGTAGAATACTCTGCTGGTATCTGGTAAATCCATTTCATGGGTGATGCCATTTAACTCTGATGTACCTCTGCTTATTATGATTATTTTGTTGTTGTTGTTGAGACGACCTGTCTTTTAGAGAAAGTAGGGTATTGAAATCCCTTCCTTTTAGTGGGTTGGTGTCAATCTGTATCATACAACATTCTATTTATTTATTTATTTATTTATTTATTTATTTATTTATTTATTTTTTATTTTTCGAGACAGGGTTTCTCTTTATAGCCCTGGCTGTCCTGGAACTCACTTTGTAGACCAGGCTGGCCTCGAACTCAGAAATCCGCCTGCCTCTGCCTCCGGGGTGCTAGGATTAAAGGCGTGCGCCACCACACCCGGCTATTCATACAACATTCTTAAAGAAGTGCAATGAAACCAAAGCTGTTCTGAGAGTAGGCAGAGCCTTCAAATGCCAATGTAGATCTGAACCAGATTATTTTTGTTTGTTTGTTTTCCAAAGTTCCTTTTAGTACTTAAATTTGTGACTGAGTTCATCACCTAAGGTAATGCAGACAAATAAAAATTAGTGTACAACATGGGTATTTTAACTAAAGACAGAAATACTTAATTCATTGGTTAATAACTGAACCAGATTTGTATTGTATTCAGGGAAATTTGTTTTTAAACCCTTGGCATTTTCCAAGTGTAAAACACAACAATTATACTATGAAACAGTGTAAACAATTATTTCATGAAATAATATTCAAGATATACCAAGTGTAAAGAAGATAAATAAGTTGGAAGAGAGATATGTTAGATTTTAGTCCTAAGAAGAGAACAACCTGAAATGAGGATGCAATGGTTAGTTTGGGCCACAGTTGTATCACTTTCAGACCAGGGGTGCTTGAGCCTGTTGTTTTGGGTTTGTGATAACAGAGTCCATCCTGGCAGAAGTATGTTGCAGAAGGTAGCCTTTGCCTTACAGGAAGAGAGACAGAGACCATGAGGCAGCAGGAAGCCTTTCAGTACACCCATTAAAGACATGATCTTATTGAGCTTATTTTCTCCCCAGAGATTCTGACTTCTGGATGAGAGGCCACCTATAGATAACATCACAGAGTAATGTCCAAGAGCTTAACATATTGACATCTACAAACAGTCCAAATAACTACAGATGTAATATATAAATTTTATTTTTGTTCACATGCTTATAATATACACATATGTAAGTATATATGATTTTAGGACAATATACAAAATATAAATAATAACACAAGATTGAAGTTTCTTCTTTTGTGTCCTAGGAGAGGGAGAGTAAGTTGGGGAGTGGTGGTGGTGGGTTGAGGGTGAGGGGCTCTAGATCCTGGAACCTGTAGAACTGAGTAGACATGGGAGAAAGACTTCCTATTTAGATGACTTCAATGGATACTTTTACTTTAATTGTGTAATGTTATATCTTGAAGTCATAAATAAATATCATGGCATAAATCTTATGGAATAGCATATATTTTAATGAGAATTTATTTTGTTAGCAAATGATGGCTGAGATATTGAAAATAAATGGGAATGCATTATCTATTACCCATTTTCTAAGACACTGAATTTACATGACCACATTTTTTTTGGGGGGCTGGGAGATGATATATAAAATTCTACATATTCTTTTAGGGAAATTTATTTTTATGATTTTTTAAAAGATATTATGTAGAAATTTACAGTTTTAGGATGGCGCCATAATAGATAATCAGCTTGCATTTCTTTTCTACTTTTTAGATTATTGGGCAGTTAGAGAACTTCAGTTCACATCTCTCACACACTACCCAGTCAGCTCCCCTTCCATGCCCAATGAAATATCTTCCATTGTCCAGCCTGGGAAAGTAACCTGTGAAGTACGGCTTTCATTAGTTTGAGAAATGCAGAATTTATGTCATCTCTAAAGCATCTGATGACCTTAACATAAGTTTGAAGAGACAAAGAACAGCGGCTTACTTTTAATTCCTTGAATAAAAACATTGTTTTAGAGCCTTATCTATGGTTAGGTAGATCATTGAAATAAAATATTCTAAATAATTCCCAGAAGATTTTTAGTGGTACACTGCAGACTCTTTATAAAAATGTAAAAGAGTATGTATTTCCTAGATTTACATCCTTAAATATATATTTCTCTTCTATTATTTAGTTTTCTTATTCTTATAGTATTAATATTTCTTTATATATTTAGTATTTCATATAAATTTATTTCTTTATAGATTTAGTATTTCTTAGTTTTAGTATTCAGAAACTACAAAAAGGAAACGGATTTTAGTTAAGGAAATTTTCACTCATTTTAGAAGGTTTGTTAAAAGCAGCAAGAACAATGTTTCATGTGAAACCTTGGAATTTGTCACAAGAAAATGTTCTGGTGTCCAATGAGTCAGGGAGATGGCTGGGGGGAATAGGCTAAAATGTTCTCTTAATGTTCAGAGGCATTTCTGTTTTCAGAATCCAGCCCTTTATGATATTTCTGATTCCTTGAGCATTCTCAACCTTCTTTGTTCCTTTGTCACATTGCCTTGCTGTGAGAAAAAGCATCATACCATAGTGAGAACATAAAATATCACATAAATACATGACCAACAATCCCAGTACAAAAATAAAAATAATATAAAACACGACTTGTACACCAGTACATAGGACACGTCCACTTCATCTATAAGGTGGTTTTGTTAATCTTTCAAAAATCAGATTGACTTTTAGGAAAACACACACACACACACACACACACACACAATGATTTTGTAGCTAGGTCATCTTTTAAATATGATGTACATATTTAAAATGAGATTTTGTACAGTGTTTTGTTTATTTAAACATTTATGTATGTGTTAAGTATATGAGCATATATGTGGGGGAGGGAAAGTGTATGCACACCTGTGTGCACATATGAACATAATAAGGGGGCCCTGGATCTCCGGAAGCTATAGTTCCTGAAATTTGTGAGATGCTTGGCTTGTTATTTAGTGTGGGAACCTGGTCTTTGTAAGTTCTCTGCAAGTTCTGTTAACAACTAACCTAGCTTTCCAGTGGGTCTATGAGCTTTTTAAATTATCTTCAAAAGTGTTTCAAAATAATTGAGAAGGGATAAGCTCCTGGTTAAAGTGCCCAAAGTTAAATCCAGTGTTTTGATTCACTCATTGCCCACCATTTCCTTTCCTAAAGTATTTCAAATCTCTGTAAAAGACTGTTCCATACTTCTAATGAGTCCATCTCTGAATACCCATAAGCTGACCTTAGCCATCTTCCGAAGTGACTGCCCTGTCTTTTGTTAACCTTCCTTTTATGTCCAGTAATTTATTCAGTCCCACAATCATTACAGTGGTTATTACAGTGGTTTGACATCTCCATGGGGTTTCCTCTTTCCTTTTTCTTTCAGTTCTAGAATTTGAAGAAACAAACATGATTATGTGACTCCTTTCAAATGGCCTTTTCATGATGAGGACTTGTCTAATTTTTCCATGGGCAACATTTCCTCCTCCTCCTCCTCCTCCTCCCCCTCCTCCTCCCCCTCCTCCTCCTCCTCTTCTTCTTTTTCTTCTTCTTCTTCTTCTTCTTCTTCTTCTTCTTCTTCTTCTTCTTCTTCTTCTTCTTCTTCTTCTTCTTCTTTTTATTTTTCAAATAGCATGAATTATCATATAGTACACTCATCTATAGTTATGTAGACAACTTCAATTTGGTATCCTGAGTAATTCTCAAGTAATTCTTGATGATAACTTGCAAAATACACCAATTATAAAAACATAAGATTATCCATTTCTGGGATTTATATCTTTAAGAATAGATCTCTCTTCTATTACACTGAGTTTGTGAATGAAACAATTTCTCCTATAACTTCCTGGACTTTACAACACAGGCAAACACAGCACCTGAGAAGTCCTTTTGGTCCCCTCATCTTTTCTGAATGCAAAGGAAAGACTTATAGACTAATGCAAGGATTGGGTGTGGTTGTGCATGCTTATCATTTCATCAGTGGCTGCTGAGGCAGGAGAATCATGAGTTCAAAACCAGCTCTGGACTACAAAGTCCTTATAAAAAAAATTGTCAAAATTGTCATTTTGTTAGTTAGCATCTTTATCATGAAGAGGAAAGAACATCCTCTGAGTAATTCTTGTAAATGTGTGTGGTGTTGCATTCGCATTGTACAGGAAGTAGCACAAGGAGAACGGAAGCAAGCAACACAGTATGCATTTCCCCTCTGCTGCAAATTCCAGGCAGTTCACACTCATTTCCTGCAGCTCACTGAGGTCATAAAGCTTCCCCAGGCCTTTGGGCATGTGCCTTTTTCTACCTAGAATATGTTTTTTCCTCTCCCTTGCTACTGGACTATACATCCTCTGAGTTCTTATCTTAAGTATCATGGTCTGTTTGAGGACTTTTCCACGTTCTCTTCACTGTTCCCCTTTCTATGGAATACTGAAGATGTTTATGCTACTTTGTTAATGGGTGTTGCTTTCTTGAAGAGAAGTATAATACCCTTAGAATCTGTCACACACACACACACACACACACACACACACACACACA